>CAUYQG010095404.1:0-11288 GCA_963574415.1 Tarsius wallacei
AAAAAATCCCTCCTTAAGTACGCCACCATGTGTTTTTTTGTTTTGGTGTCTTATTTTTAATGTCACATCTCAGCATTTTCTAACGACTCCTTTACTGTTATCTCCAACCATCGTGCTCTTCCTGTGTCACTGGCCACAGGCTGTTTCTTGCAGATATTTTGAAATATTAGAATTATTCAGGGAGGGTTCTTCAGAGATGCCATGAAATCATGTGAAATAAATATGTAAAAGCTTTTTAAAAAACGTAACTACCTTTGCTATTTCTCCAACTTTGTGTTTCGTCATTACCACTTTATTACCAGTATCACACCCTATACAATTCTCCAAGACTGTGGTACTACAAAACAGTTTTCTTTCATCTCCTTTCAGGGTAGGAGTTTTGAACATCTAGGAGCCATTTAAATAGGCTTTTACACTTTCTTCTTAAAAACAATGTTTCTTTTTGTATCCTTTGTCTTTCCCTTTCTTTTCCAGCTAATCGCATTTTATGAATTGTTGAGAAATGCCTTTTGTAAAGAAATATCTTGTCCAATGAGTTAAAAATAGCATATAGGCTTCATCCACAATGTAAAGTTTAAGAAGAAACAGTCTTCACTGTTTCTAGTGCATTTTTTATTTAGTGAGAAGATAATCTTGCAATGTTGATCAGATAATCGATAGATTTATGGTGAACTAAAATAAAAAGGAAGGTATTACCTCCAGGCAGAGATTCCTATCCAAGATGTGCAAAATCACAGCCTGCAGCCCCAGGGGGACACAGACCACCGAGCTGCACGAGAAGCCGATAGGATTTGCCAGTGAGCAGCCACAGGGAGATGGGTCTGAGAAGGAAACATGCCTCCTTGGAGGTAAAAAGGCAGACCTGGGCATCGTACCACATGGCTGCCACTGCCCGTTGTAAAGCAAACCTTTCTTTCCACCATCATGTCAGTACCAGAAGGGTGGAAATCGCATGCCTCCAGTACCACTTGCAGCCAGAAGGGTGGAAATCGCATGCTCGACTCTAGCAAAGTTCACAGAACCAGAGAAAATTGTGTCATCACACTTCAAAAATGTACAGTATGGTTGCTGGGTGCAGTGACTCATACCTGCGGTCCCAGCACTTTGGGAGGTCAAGGCAGGAGGACCACTTGAGGCCAGGAGTCGGAGAACAGCCTGGACAGCATAGTGAAACCTTGTCTCTACAAGAAATAAACATAAATAAAAAATTTAAAACATACAGCATGCCCTAGTGGGAATCCCAGAAAGTGCCTGATAGTCTTTTTATGGAGAACAGCATAGGGCTGCATATCCGTGATTGTTTGTGGTGTGATATTTTTAGAAGAAATGATAATATCACTAATTCTTTGTCAATTATCTAGTTGAAATAAAAACATCTATAACTTCAGTGAGGTTATGAGTTCAACTTAAGGCGATGAAAAATAGCTAGGATTTTTAAACTATATGTCTTGATACAAGAAAGGTCCAGAGAGACTTTTTAACGGTTACAGCAAGAAATGAACTGAAATGGATTTGGTTACACATATCTGTCTTGTTACTCCATTTCTGTAAGACAAGACGCGTTCGAGCTGAGGCCATTGAACATTTATTGATGTAATATTTATTAAATTGATATTTTAAACACACCAGTTATTCAAATGTAGTTTCTGATGGCCATGGTAAGCATACATCTTACAGTCAGGGAAACTCTTACTGCAGCGACCCCGGTCTTTGCACTAAAGCAACACAGGCCCACCCTTCCTGGATCCATTTCCGTTTGGTCGATACTTGATGGATCAGAAAACCAAGTTTAACTGGAGGGCAGAATATGAGCCGTCCTCAGTGTCTGACACCAAATCATGTTATCTACGCCCAACAAATAAAAGCAACTCTGTCTTACTCCATTTCTCCAGGTTGCTGAGTCTAGTGTCTCAGGATGGATACAAACATCAGGTGATAGACAAGAACTTGCGAGTTCCTTACATTTCTAGAACCGAGCGTTCAATTCGGAGCTGGCTATTATGCATTTTGCACCGCACTGGGCCTCGGATATACCATCTGGCGGACATAGCTGTGTTCGTGTGTACACCCATATATAGAAAGGGCAAGAGTGGCAGAAGACGATGTTAGCCGTAACTGTCCCTCAAAGGTCAATTCTTACAGCAATAACAGAGGAAGGAAAAGTCAATTCCTTGATCAGATGCATTCTAATGTTGCCTCAAGTTCCTGTAGCTTCAAATCTGGGGACCAGGAGAAAGGGCTCAGCTGTTCCCTAGACGCCTAGGAAAACAGCTGAACTCAGCTGTCTCACACATGAATAGAAAAGCAATTTTTCAGGTAATCCATTCTGTAGTGAAGGGTTGAAACTCTACAGAAGCCTAGATTTCAAAATAGCTTTTAAAAAAACCAGCATCTTTGATTCACTTTGATAAAACTGATAGAGATTAAGCATACACAGCTCTGAAGAGGTGAGTCATCTGATAGAAGAAGGCAGCATCAGTGACCTCAGCTTGGACAAATCCACTCTCATCCCAGATGCTGCCACAAGAAATGACCATGTGATGGTTTTAACCCTTTTCTCTGTGAGGATTTCAGTAACTTTTTGGCTCCAACTAATTTATTCACAAATTTGAAGGAAACTGAAAGAGTCTGTGTGATGTTTTCTTATTTTAGGTTGATTTTTTCATGGTACAGATGCCATCCGACAAACTTGGCTATGTAGTTTATTTCTGTCAGTTGACTACTATTTTCCAGTTGACTTTGATTTTTAAATTAGAGAGTTGAACTCCTAAAAATGTATCCCCAAGAGTAGGCTAAAACCACACCTAAGAATACAATGTTCTCTAGTCCTTTTTAGATTAAACTACCTACTATTTGCCATCTGGAATTGTTCCCGGGTTACAGAAGTGTTAAAAATTTTTAAGTGCTGGAGCTCAGTTAGTTTTGGACAATGTCGTGAAATAGAACGGTGTGCCTGAAGAAGTGTGGGGAGGACTATGTCATGGCCATAACTCAGCCAAAGTCCCTGCCCGACTGGCCACCGTTTTTGGTCTTTGAGTTGGCTCGGGACTCTCGCCATGAAGGTTCCACGCTGCGTGTCAGCCTCGTGTGTGTGTTGAGTGTAAGACGGCGCCGACCATGTTCAGCTGTGGTGTTGTCTTGTTCACCTCTCGTTTTTATCATAAAGAAAAGAATCCATAAGAGGCTTCGCATTAACACTGCTGGCCTTGTCACGGCATGTTTCTCGTCGGAGAGAAACAGAGACAGAGGGGTGTGAGAGTTCATTTGTGACGCCGTCTGTATACTTAAGAGGCAGATTGAGAGTGTGGGTGACAGTTTGAAGGCATCTTGGCAACCCATTCACCGGATGCATTGAACGGAGCGGTTCACCATAGAGCAGCATTGTGGCCCAGCAAAGTCTGTTTCAAGAAGGCCATGAGCTCCACCAGAAATGCCACCATTCACCACCAAGGACGTTTCTTCTGCAAACGAAGCCCTTGTGAAAATAATCATCCAAATGATTTCTCTGAGATAAGTAAGAGATGCAGAACTTTGAGTAAAAAGATGGTCAGACTAGGCCCAAGTTTAATTATGGCAAAAACAGTTGAGAATTTTCCAGTATGTTTCTGAACCGTTCTAGCATACCGAGGCTCCAGAATCAGGCTCCCTGGAGACAGAAACACCCAGGTCCACCCTCAGCCCCTCCACATGTGTGTGAGAATGGCATGACCTGTCTGGGGCATTCTCTTGCACGAGCGGTGAAGATTCTCCATGGTGTCCATAAGGACTTGGCACACAAGGGCTCAAACACTGGCCACTCTGATTGCAGTAGTTATCCTTATTGGTGCTGTGGTTATGTGTTATTTCACTTCCCCTCAGAATGCCTCTTTCTCTGTTTATTGCACTTACTTTTTCATCTGCAGTATGCACCAACGGGAAGATAGATGTTTCTTGCCAGCATGTGGCTTGTTGGATACAGAATCCATCTCCCAGCGTACAGTGGGAAAACGAAACTGAAAGATGGCAATGAAAGGGGGCGACAGGTGTCTGTCATGGTCTGTAATATCAACAGGTGCATTGGCAATTTTTAAAGACATAGGATTTGGGGAAATAGTTTTAATGGAATGAGCAATTCTCTCCAGGCTGGAGGAAAAAAAAATAACTAATTCAAATAAAATCTCAAGTCTGATCTTATTTATGTTTATTTTCTCTATTTCTCACATAAATCATACAATACTGTGATAAGAGCTGAGAGAGACTATTTGTATTTTGAGATTTACATTGAATAATAGGTTACATATCAAAAAATTGCAAAAATAAAAAAGATTCAAAATGTGTTTAGCAATGTGAATCAGTGATCAGTTAACCATGTTACACAGGCACACACACTACATATGTAAAAACACCAAGGATCATTTCCCTCTGAGAAGTAACTTGCAAGAGCACTTAAAGATATTGTAAATGCCAAGATTAAACCTTGAAGAAAATTAGAGAAAGTCGAGTACTCTATCATTGCCAAGAATTCATTTTATTTTTATTGCCATATAATATATTTTCATTTTATGTGCTAAAAGGTAGTCGAGATTCTTTGGCTTTATTGGTGGGGTATCTAAATTTAGCACTGCCCCCTTTTCTGACATTCATGGTTAAGAAGCACCCTGCCTGCGCCGATCAACCAATCACGATGGTTCTGCCTTTGTGTTGACAAATACACCGGCGACACATGGGAGTCTCCAGGGTCACCTGAACTCCTTCAACAGCTGAATTAGTTAAAATACTTCCCACTTAAGGGCCCTGTCTCTTCCCCACTCACCATCAAAAACTGTGTGTGTGACATTGGCCATTCCCAAAAGAGTCAATTTTCCCTCTTCTGCTATTAAATATTTTTTATGAGGAAAAAGCAGACCCAGTTCGCCTTTCTAATGTCTCCCCTCAGAAGACTCTGAGTGCTCCAATCAGCAAAAAGTAGAAAACTAAATACCAATTCTTATACATTCTAGCCTTGAAATTTTAGCTAACTGAAGCATCTTCATATTAAAACTCAAGTTAGCAACACATCTTAGAGACTGGTGCATAATAAATAAATAATGAATTATGTAATGAATGAGTAGACAAGCACACCACCTTGAGGAAATTAGGGCTGATTTCTTTAAATCATTGATTCTTAGGAATTATTTAACTACTCCTTTGATAGCTGAATTAGAAGATAATATTAATTTCCAAGTGATCAACTTTTGAGTAAAAAACATTTTGAATTTTCTATTATCTCAGATTTAAATATGGATATATGTTGACTTTTTTTAAGATTCACGATGCACAAGCGCATATTTGTTACATGGACGTTTTGCATATTGGTGGGGGTTGGACTTCAGGTGACCCACTCCCCTGAGAGTGAAACTTGTACCTGGTAGGCAGCTTCTGAAAACCAGGCTTCCTCTCTGCCTCCCTTCTTTTACCATCCCCAGTGTCTACCATTTCCATCTTTGTGCCCATTTAACTCCCACATATAAGTGAGCACATGCAGTGTTTGGTTTTTTGTTTCTGAGTTAGATCACTCTATCCACATGGCTGCAAAGGACATGAGTTCGTTCTTGTTATGACTGCGTACTATTCCGTGGGATGAATGGACAGATAGATGATAGATGTCGTATTTTCTTTATCAAGTCACTTGGTGGGCACTTACATTGGTTCCCTGACTTCGCTATTTTGAATAGTGCTGCAATGAACATTCGAGAACAAGTATCATTTTTATACAGAGATTTCTTTTCCTTTGGACAGATCCCTAGTAGTGGGATTGCGGAGTTGAATGGTCGTTCGATCTTTAGTTCTCTGAGAAATCTCCATACTGTTTTCCTAGGAGCTTGAACTAGTTTACAAACTCTCAGCAGTGTACACGCGTTCCCTTTTCTCAGCACCCTTGCCAACATCTGTGTGTAGCCTTGACTTTTAATCTGTGCTCTTCCAAGAAGTGAATAAAGATTCAATAATGAGCAATTTTGGTGCTGCTGTTTCCTATCCTTTTGTCAAATGTCTTTCTAAAGTTAAAATTATTCAAGACAAATAAGTCCACAAAACGTAGGTAAATCTAAGAGGGTATCTTAGAATTATTTTTACTAAATCATTGACTTATTTAATAAAACTTATTCATTTGCACGTTTAGACACCAATTGGCCAATTCATCAAAATTTAATACTCATTTTTTAAAGAACAGTGCCTTTCTATCTCCTTCCAAACCAGCCTAGTAATTTGAGGAAGCGTTTGTTTTGAACATGCATGATTTGGAATGTACATTTTTCCCAATATAAAACCCTTACTATATAAATGACACCTAGCATGCTAATGCGTATGCTTCTGCATCGAGTTATCATCTTTGACAACTAACTTGTTATCAATACTTAACAGGAGAAACACAAATTACTTGTATTATGAAAGTTTGCATTTAGGTTTGTACAGTGAAGCATTGGAAGTAGACATGCACATGTTTAATATGACAGAGGAGAAAGTAAAATGTTTTCATCGATAGGAACCTGAAACATGAGAGTAATCTGGGGGATTCACGTGCAAAATTTTGTCAGTTAGAACATATGCTTCCCTGACATTAGCATCTGTTAACTGTGCGTCTTGCAGTGTGTGTGTGTGTGTGTGTGTGCACGTGCACACACGTGCATGCGTGAGTGTGTGCGTGCACGCGGTGGGGGTGGTTCTAGATGTATTTTTTTATGGAGTGACTCAGGAAATTGATAGAAAAACTTGGAAAAATATTTTAACACTCTGGTTTTTATGTATAGGAAATAATGCAAACAGTTTGAATTTATTTTAGCTTATTACAGTATTTTTCTAAGTTAATGGTTTGGCTAAGAACTCGCATTTACCATATTTTCAAGTAAATTTACATTTGGTGACATCATTTGGAGGACTGATCAGCACACAGCAAGCTATTCTGAATAAGTAATTAAATATGAAACCAGGGATAAGTGTCCCTCAATAAACTCGAGAGTCAGGGGTTCTGTTTTGCCGAACAAGAGTCTAGTGTGAGTGAATCAGCGATGTCCGTCTTCTTCCAAAATGTGCATGTCATTTTGAGATCATGCTTAAAAAATACCCATAAAAATCCTATCAGGGGTCTAAGAATCAAGGGCGATGTCAATGCGTTTCATTGTTATATTTGTCTACCATTTATATGTATGTCTGTAATAAAAATGTCTACCGATGGGAAAATATGAAACACTTTCCACGTATGCTCCGTGCATTGAGTCCATGCTCTTCTGTGAACCTAAACACATCAGTGTTTTTATTATAACCAATCTTGATGTTTTAAAGGAAATTTTATGGAGTGTTAGATATGTGGTCAATTTTCAGTTTCCAAGCAGTTTAAAATGCCATGGCCGACCTCTTAAGTCAACACGTCTTGCCAGCATGTGCACAACTGCCTTTGATGTTAAAATATATGTTTAATCTGGATATGTTTATTCACTGAACAAATTAGCAAACCTGAAAGAAGTGAGGGCAGAGGCTGTGCCCGTGTCAGAGGGAAGGGTATTCCCCCAAAATGGCACAATCGATGCCAAGGGCTGATGCTAAGAGTGTGCCCAATGCAGTGGGGGAGTGCCCCAAGGCCAGCTGGCCCAGGCCATGGGTGGTCGAGGCAACAGGCCGTGTCAGGCCTCATGGGCCAGTGTAAGGGCTGGAGGTCTTAATCTGCGTGGCATGGGGAATCACATACAGGGCTCTGAGCAGGAGCATGAGCCATCTAACAGGCTGAGGACTGCTCTGCTCTGGTTCTGCACCTCACCAGCCTATAGCTTTTGCCTCCCTGTTTCTCTCTCACTGCTGTCTCAGAGGAGTTTGTGCACGCGTGGCCATGGGCCTGGGGCCTGTCATGGAAAGATGTCCCCAACGTGGGCCACCAGGACTGGGCACTCTGAAACCTTGGTTCTCGGTGGGAGTGGTCTAGGCCCTCAAGACAGGCATTCACTCTCTTTGCGGGAGAAAATTCAATCAATCATGTAGGGTGAAAAACTCATACTTTTGTACGTATAAAGCACAGTGCTTCTGTGCTTTTAAAATTGCATTTGAGAGCCTATGATTAGGATAAAAATGTATAAGAGGCTCCTCAGGGATGGCACTGGTAATTAAAAAAAAAAGTAATACTAAGTTGAGAATCATTGCTGTTAGGGATGTTTTGGAAACCCAAGGAAGTGGTAAGTACTTCAGTGCTTGGGGTCTTCACCTGAGGAAACACTTTCAGTTGTCCATTGAGAAGGTATGCAAGCAAAAGCTTTGTCTTTCATTAACTGAGTCTAGAAGCTAATTCTCCCTTCCATGGTCATGCCTACCACACAACTGCCTTGTGAAATGAGGAAAGATTGTACTTTATTTGGCTCAGAAACCACATCACAGGCAGAAGTGTCACTTTTTGTGCTGGACTCCATAGTCACACACAACTGTATTAGTATCAGTCTCCAGCTGCAGCTGCCAGTTCACAGTGATTCTACATATGGGTCCAAATGTCGACCGTAGATCCCCTATGTACGAACCTTCGAGTTGCAAACAGTCAAAGGTGTGCACGTGCATTTGCATGTCCAATCTCGTAAGTTAGTTCATATTTCTGGCACACATTGTCAGGTGCATGCATCCTCTCCAGATATCTTTATTTCAAGCCTAGGATGTCCAGAAGCAAGTGTGATAGCAGCAGTGATGTAGCTGGTACTGCCAAGAAGCTTCAAGCAATGATGATAAAAACAAAAGTGAGAATAATCGAGGGAGTGGAGCGAGGCGAAAGGATGGTAGATGTCACTCAGCCTTGTAACATGAATCATTCAACCATCGGCACGATTCTAAAGGACAAGGTCATGGAACATGTGGGGTCTGCTGTGCCAGCAATGTCAATGATAATACCCAAGAAGCGTGGGGAAGAGATGGACGAGATGCAGAAACTTCCCAGTGTGTGGACACAGGATCAGCGTCAAGATCAGAATCTGCTTAATGCCGATTTAAGAGAATGCTAAAAGCCTTCGGGAAGACTTGAAGAAAAAACACTGTGAAGAGTCAGAAGGCTCATCTTTTTTTTTTTTTTGAATCGAAGTCTCACTGTTTCACCCAGGCTGGAGTGCAGTGGCATGCTCACAGTCATTACAGCCTGGACCTGTTGGGCTTAGGCTATCCTTCCGCCTCAGCCTTCCAAGTAGCTGGAACCACAGGTGCACATCACCATGCCCGGCTAAATTTTTGATTTATTGTAGAGACATTGCCCAGGCTGGTCTCGAACCCCTGGGCTCAAGCAATCCTCTCGCCTCCACCTCCCATAGTGCTGGGATTACAGGTGTGAGTCAGAGGACGCATCTTTTAATGCCAGACATGGCTGGTTTCATTGGTTCAAGGCTAGAGCCAACTTTTACAACGTAAAAGTGGCAAGGCAGTGAGTGCAGAGATGGTAGCTGCCCGGGAATTTCCTGAAATGCTTTGAGAAATCATTGATGCAGGTGTGTATTTATCCAAGCAGGTTTCTAATGTGGATGAACCAGGACTGCACTGGAGGAGGATACCAGACCGCAGTCACATCAGTAAGGAGGAAAGGCTGATGCCAGACTATATAGTAGTAGAGGACGGACACTCTGTTGCCTGGTGGCCATGCTTCCGGTGATATGAAGCTGAAACCTCTCTCAGTTTATCACTCAGAGAGCCCAAGAGCTCTTAAACACATAGCCAAGGGCTCTCTTCCTGTTGTGTGAATGAGTAACCCCAAAGCCTAGGTTACATAGGCCATTTTCCAGGACTGGTTTTCCACCACTTTATCTCGGGGGTAGAGAAATATTGCTTGGAGAAGGATGTTGCAGTCAACATTATTTTGCTGTTCGACAGTGCTCCGGGCCACCCACCCCCCATTCACAGACGACTTTCTTCCAACATCAAAGTTGTGCACCTGCCACCAAACACTATATCACTCATCCAGCCTGTGGACCAGGGAGTTATAGTAACTTTCAAGAAATATTATTTATGTCACACTTTTCATCAGGCAGTCAAGGAGAGTGACAAATCAGGAACAACTTTGCGACAACTTCGGAAGGATAGGACACCTACAAAGCCGTGAAAACATTGACTCTGCTTGGCATGAAGGTACGACCGTTCCCTTGCACGGGGTTCGGCCAAACCTCGGTCTGCAGTCTGTTCATGACATTTGTGGATTTCAGGAGGTGGATGAGGAGGCCACGAAGGTCTTCAGCAACTCAGTGTCCCTCCGCAAGAAGCTGGAGCTCGACCTGCAAAAGGAAGACTTCACGGACCCCTTGGCTGTGAGCCACGATGCGTTCACCAAAGAGGACTGATGGAGTGGGTGGCCCAGAGGAAGGAGGGAGACAAGAGGAGTAAGTCACTGAGGAACCAAAGGGACTCGCGACGCAGGACACGGCAGGTTTTCATCTGAGGAGGCAGGCACTGGTGGTCTTTGAGGCTCAGGACCCCAATGTCCAACAGTGCACAAAGGCTGCAGCAGCCATTCAGAGCACAATCCAAGGCCACCGTGCCATCTACGATGAGAGAAAAAGAGCTGACTCCCAGTCGTCACCAAATCGTTTTTGCCAAGAGGGCAGATAGAATTGTGTCATCAGGGGCGTGAGTGACATGGCAACTGGCCCTCCACTCCTGTTGCTGACAATCCTTCAGCCCTGCCGACCCCCACCTCTGCTCCCTCCTCCGGTCAGGAGCTCGTCTTGTCTGTTCATCCATGCCAGCCCTGTGTGCCAGCTGTTGTCCTGGATCGCAGTACCGTATTTATCAAGGTACTGTACTGTACGACTTAAAGTATTTTCTTTATTTCGTGTTTGTTTTTCATGTATTATTTGTGTGAAAAGTCTTAGAAACCTATTGCGGTACAGTACCATGTAGCCGACTGTGTTAGTTGGGTACCTGGGCTCACTTTGTTGGACTTGCAAACAAATTCGATTTACGCAAACGGAGAAGGACTGAAACTCGTTTGTATGTAGGCGCCTTGCTATATTTCATTATGTCTTAAAAATATAAATGTCCATGAATTATATATTGAAATAAACATGATTTTGGTTTAATTTGTTTTTCTTTTTCTTCTTTTTTTTTTTTTTGGTGATGTATAGGTATGTATGTGAATGCACATAGGTACATTTAATTATGAGATAGCTTATTATGTGTATTTTATTTTCAGGCTACTAAAAGCGTTTAAAAGAAAGTATTACTGAGGCAGAACTGGAAGAAACAGAGACCAGGGAGACATCTCTTGACTCTTCAAATCTCAGAAATTAAATAATTGAAGAGAAGCTTTTAAAAATGTCTTATTC
>CAUYQG010095406.1:0-10082 GCA_963574415.1 Tarsius wallacei
GTTTGAGACCAGCCTGGGAAACATAGTGAGATCCCATCTCTATAAATAATAGTAATAATAATAATGTCCAATTTGTGGAATTAAAGAGAGAGACCTGATGCAGCTAAATCACTGTATGACAAATGAATGTGAACACAGACAGCAGTGAGTGAACAGAGAGGAATCAGAAAAATAATAAGCAGAAAACACAAAATAAGATGATAGAAAGAAATCCATATATATCCAGCACTATAATAAATGTAAACGGCCTGAACCCTCCAGTTAAACTGCATAGATATCAGGCTAGACTAACAACTGAAGAAAATCTGGCTCAAGGCTGTCTACAGGAGACATGAGGGCTAGGATACAGGCCAAAAGTCCTCACTGTGTGGGTGAAACCAGTCATAGCAGGGAGGTAAGCCGAGGCACCAAGACACAGCGAGAGGAGGAGGGAACGGTGGGAAAAGCAGGATCAGAGAGGTAGGAGGAGGACCGAGTGATGAACCAGATCCCTGAAGGAGAAGACTGTCCATGACAGCAACTGCTACAGAGGTCACAACATGGGCTACTGTGTAATTAGGAGGTGGCCAGGGATCTCTGGAGAGCCGGTTGGAGGGGAGAGTGAAATACTCTACTGTTGTTGAGCTGGAGAGAAAGAGGCAGGGGAGAGGAATTGGGGATGGAAAGAGTGAATGAACTCTTCTTTGTGAAACCCTGGGTGAAAAGAAGTGATACAGGAAGGGCGCTGGAGATGGGAGACAGGGTGTCTGTAGCTGTATGTGGGGAACTGGGAAACTAGGCGATGTGGGGTGTACAGTCCTAGGGAGGCGGCCAGGGCAGGACACAGAGGAACAACGGGTGGGTTTGATGGTGGGCACCTGGAGGGTGGGCACAGGTTTCCCAGCCAGGGCAGGGTTGCCTCAAAGAGGGCTGTGCAGTGGGACGACAAGAGTTCAGAATTTCCTAGGTGGCCTGCTTCTGGGTAACGGCATGTCTGCAAATGGTCTTGAGATCTATGGCTAGAGAATGGAGTCCTGATGGGAGGCAAGGGCTTATGAGTCCACAGGCCTCAGACCACATATCACAGAGCAGGTCAACCAATCAGCATCTCTGGCCTCCAAGGGGGGCCTGATGCTTCCTGAAGAGCCTGCTTGGACTTGGTCCTTATGAGGACCTTCTGATGCGACAGTAAAACAATGACTCAAGTTTGGCCAGTGTGTTTTACGCAACACATGCAGCTCAGCCTTCCCAACCTGGAAGCCCCATTCCCTTGCTGCTGCACCATGATGACTGGTCCGGGACAGCATCCAGGCACCACCCAGAAAACAAACCACACATAATCAAGAGTCATCACAAAAGTTACAGTTTCCCACTTAAATGTGGAGGGTTGACAGTCCTGCCTTCTGTAGTGATAATTCTAACCTCCTTTGGATTCTGCTTCTATTTCAGGGAGGGAGAGAGGGAAGAAAGGATAGATAGTTGGGCCATAACGCAAACATTTATTCTCAGCTTCCAAGTGCACTGCAATCCCTCACATTTCCAACAGTTCTCTCCCAGAAATAAACAAATAGAGCACACATATAAATATATATATATTTGAGTTGGAGTCTCACTCTGTCACCCAGGCTGGAGTGCAGTGACGCACTCACGACCACTGCAGCCTCAACCCGCTGGGCTCAGGCCATCCTTCCACCTCAGCCTTTCAACTAGCTGGAACTACAGGCACGTGCCACCACGCCCGGCTAATTTTTGATTTATTGTAGAGATGAGGTCTCACCAAGTTGCCCAGGCTGATCTCAAACCGGTAAGCTCACCTCGGCATCCCATAATGCTGGGATTATAGGCGTGAGCCACTGCGCCTGGCTGAGCATATACATTTAATATCAGACGCTCCTTCACAGTGGCGGTTGTGAAAGACAAAACCAAGTCCCCTCAGAGGCTAACCCGTTTCTAATAGTTCTTTTATTTCATTTATAAATACATATATAAAAAATAAAGATAATACATACTGGATCAAAACTCAAATGAACACAGAAATGAATAACAGAGGACAAAAGGCCTCTGTACTTGGGGTAAGGCACTGGGGATGGGGGAAAGGTCAGGTCTGCAAGCTGCACACATTAATTAGTAGGTAATAAAAACCAGTTATTTTACCTTCCAAAGCTGCTGATTCGACATATATTTGGCTGCTTTGCCTAACATCCTTTAATACCTGCCTTTCAGAATCTACCCCAATCTTCAGTTACCACTTCACTCCCCAGATTTTTTTTTTTCTTTTTGAGTCAGAGTCTTACTCTGTCACCCAGGCTGGAGTACAGTGGCATGCTCACGGCCACAGCAGACTCGACTTGCTGGGCTCAGGCCATCCTTCCACCTCAGCCTTCCAAGTAGCAGGAACTACAGGTGTGTGCCACCACACCGGCTAATTTTTTATTTATTGTAGAGATGAGGTCTCGCCAAGTTGCCCAGGCTGGTCTTGAACTCCTAGGCTCAGGCAATCCTCTCTCCTGTGCCTCCCAAAGTGCTGGGATTACAGGCATGAGCCACCAAGCCTGGTTAGTGAGTTCTTTTTTGCTGTTTTTGAGACTCCAACTTAAAAAAAAAAAAAAAAAAAAGAGCTCGCCCTTGGTCCTGCCTGCCCTGTTACTAAGGTGGGTTTTGCAAACAGTGCCTGGGTTCTTATTTTGCCTCTGATACTTACTAGGTCTGTGACCTAGGGAAAAGTATTCAACCTAAATCAGCTAATATGCATGTAAAGTTCTTAGGATTGTGCCTGGCACACAGTAAGCGCTGCATAATACAAGAGCAGGGTGAGGTTAGTTAAGAATGACATTTGACTAGTTCTTGTGGCCAGGGACCCCTTTGAGACTGGCGCAAGCTATGAGTCCTCTTCTCAGAAAAGTGCACATATGCAACCCTCTGTACGCTTGGCCTTTTTCCTTTTTTTGAGTCTGGGTCTCACAGGCTGGAGTGCAGTGGCATGATCATAGCTACTGCAACCTTGATCTGCTGGGCTCAGGTAATCCTTCCACCTCAGCCTCCCAAGAAGCTGGGACTACAGGCACATGCCTCCACACCCGGCAAATTTTTTGATTTTTTTAATAGAGATGTGGTCTCACTATGTTGCCCACGCTGGTCTCAAATTCCTGGGCTCAAGTGATCCTCCTGCCTTGGCACGCCTGGCCCTATGCCTGATCTTTGAAGCCCACCCACACACTGCAAGGGACAAGGACCCCTGACTTCAGTCCTCCCGCCCTCTCTACAGTGATGTGAGGATCTCAGGGAAGAAACTCCAAGGCAATTCTTCAAGTATTATGTTCCCATGCATAAGACTACTGAGCAGGTTCTTCTCTCCTTCGTGTCACATTCCACTTTTGGCAGAAACGTTCACCTGCCTTCCCCAAAGCCCTTTTGACCCTTGCCAGTTTTTCTCGTTTCAGGCCAAATCCTCCCAGGGTCACCTTAAGACAGTCTCTCTGTGTGTAACCAAGCTCCCCTATTTTTTGCAAATTATTCTATCCTTCTCAAGAGCTCTGATGGTTCAGACCATCTTCAGTGTTTCCTCAAGTCAGACCAGAGCAGCACAAACGGGTGCCTGCAGGTTCTCCCCAACGCAGTGCAGGTTGGATACTGCATGAGCCCAAATCCTCACCCTCAGTACAATCCAGAAAAAGTCAAAGATAAGAGAAACCACAAGGAACCTGTGCAATGGCCTAATTCCAGTTACTTGCCCAAGAGGTGACTGGTTCAAAGCCACCCAACTAGTTCCCAGCAAAGCTGACAACCTCCCAGTTCAGTACTTTGAGTCCATCAGTGCTTCCCAGACATGACCACACACAAATACAGATTTGGTAGGTCTGCTGAGGGGCCCAGGACTCTGCATTTCTAACAAGCTCCCAGGTAATGCTGATGCCACTGGTCGGCCTACGTACAGAGTCACAAGGTCTACATCAAGGTGAAGGAACTATGCCACCCTGGTCAAAGCCTCTTCATCCAACCTTCAGGTGGCTGCTGAAACACCCTTTCTTCAGGAAAGCTCCCTTTCCCACTCCTCCATGATGATTGACTCCCATGCCTCTGTACTTTTTCCTTTGAAGTATTTATAACAACTGCAATTAAAGAGCATTTGTGTAATCCTTAGTTTCACGTCTGTCTCCCAGAGAGACTGCAGGCTTCACGAGGACAGGCCCAGCACAGTGCCAAAGAATGAGTAGCTGCTGTGGTCTGGACAGGCTGGACCGGCCTCCTGGAGTGGGAATTAACGTTTATGTAAGTGGGAAGATCTTCTGGAGGCCAAGGTCTACAGTGATATTTTTTAGCTTTAAAATTCCCGCCAGTTTCAAATTTATGCCAATCAAAATTCAAGCTGAAATGTAACTTTTCTGATAAAAAGTTCTCTTAAATCTTTATCCTGGGCCGGGCACGATGGCTCAGCCTGTAATCCCAGCACTTTGGGAGGCCTAGGCAAGAGAATTGCCTGAGCCCAAGGGTTTGAGACTAGCCTGGGCAACTTGGTGAGACCACGTCTCTACAAGTCAAAAAATAAACCAGGCATGGTAGTGTAACGCCTGTAGTTCCAGCTACTTGGAAGGCTGAGGCAGAAGGATCGCCTGAGCCAGCAGGTCAAGGCTGCAGTGGCCGTGAGCATGCCACTGCATTCCAGCCTAGGCAATAGAGTGAGATACCAACTAAAAAAAAACAAATCTTTATCCTGTAGTTCCAGCTACTTGGAAGGCTGAAGCAGAAGGATCACCTGAGTCTAGCAGGTCGAGGCTGTGGTGGCTATGAGCATGCCACTGCACTCCAGCCTGGGTGACAAGAATGAGACTCCGACTCAAAAAAAAAAAAAAAAAAAAAAATCAGAGTGAGACTCCAACTCAAAAAAAAAAAGAATCTTTATCAAGGCCAGGTGTGGAGGTTCACGCCTGTAATCTCTGCACTTTGGGAGGCCAAGGATTGCTTGAGCCCAAGAGTTCGAGATCAGCCTAGGCAACAAAGACAAACCTTGTCTCTATTAAAAACCCAAAATTAGCTGGGTATGGTGGCACACACCTGTAGTCCCAGCTACCACTGCATTCCAGCCTGGGAGACAGAGTGAGATCCTTGACTCAAAACAAAACACAAAAATCTTTACAAGTGCAAAATACCTCGATCTGTTACCAGCCACTCTGCATTTCCTTATAAGCTTCACTGGGCCAGCCACCTCCAAGCACTGAAGGTCCTGGCAAAGGAAACTGGGCACACTCTCTGACCAGCCTTGCTCTGCTGCAATCCTTTCAAGGAACCCCAAAGCACTGAATGCCCAGCTCCCTAGCATTCACCATCACTCAAGGTAGGCAAAGTTTGAAGTCAGCCTGTCTGGGTTTACATACCAGCTCTGTGCCCTTGGACAAGTTAGTTAGCTCCTCTGCCACATGAGAGTGACAATGCAGTAGCTAGCACCCACAAGGACTAAGGGAGACAATGACATTAAGCACGCAGCATAATCTTGTCCCGGATACATGATTATTATTATTCTCCCAGTACCAGAGTCTAATCCAAAACCTCTCTATTGTTTGCACAAGTCTCCACCCAGCGGCTCCACCCCATTCAGGATCCACTCTTCCCAGCCCCCTACGGCCTACCTGTCTGGGAGCTTATTTGAAGCAATGACTCACAGCACAACTCTGCAGCTCCCATCAATCACCTCCCTGTCCCTGCCTCTGTGTGTCATTCATGGGCACCTTCTGGGAAGCAAATCCTTTTCCTAATATCCAGTACATTCATTCAACAAGTACTGATTGAGGGTTCACTACAGATCAGGCCCTACTAGGCACAGGGGCTTGGCAATGACCAAGGCAAAGCCTTCTACCCTCACACGCTGACATTCTAAGAGCAGATTTAGCCCATGAATAGAAATCTGTTCTGGTCTCAGGCCCTTCCTTACATTCCTATTCTTCTCTCCCGACCAATCCTAAATAAATCCCACACATGTCAAAGTATGAAGAAAGCATTCCAGATCAAAAAAGGGTGTGATGTGGGACCATCCTGATGAGTGAACTGCTCCTTCTGACTTGGACTTTGAAGAAGTCAGTGTTAAAACAGTCAGAATCACCCAGTTCTCCCTAGATGTCACACTGGCCAGTCAAATCCTCCAGGACAGCGCGTAACACACCTGGAAAATAAGGCGCTCCATTTACCCATCTCACGTGTGCAGCCTAAGCCCCCGGTGTCATGTTCTCACAGTCACGTTCTTTGAACTGAGTTTAATTCGAGATCCCCAGCAGCAGCAGAGGCAGTGGCCTTGTGGAAGGAGCCCTGGAAACAGACTCTGAAAGCTCAGGCTTGAGTGCTGGCTCTGCCATTTACTGGGCAATCATGGGCACGGAGCTTTCTTCCTGCCTCAGTTGCTTTTAGACAATCACTTACTTTGAAGTCAAAAGGCTGGGATCAATTACCATGAGCCCAGCAGATTCACAGATACCTTAATTCAACAAAACGACTCCCTGCCCTGGTGAGCACATCCGCCAGTGAGTCTTCTAGGAGATGCGCTGGAACACCCCCCTTACTTATTTATTTACTCTTCTGGAGAGTTGTGCTTCTTTCCAAGCACAACTCCACCTAGAAATATCTCTGGGCCACAAGGCAAACCTAAAATAGAAGGGCAAAATCTCTGGTGGTCCCATTAGTCTCTCTCCAACTCGAGACCCATTCCAGACCTGGTCTGATTCGTCTCTAGACAGAGCCTAAAATAAGTCTCCCTGGTAGGAAATGGAAAAGATCCAAGCTCAAAACAAATGGCCCACTGACCACACACCGTGGGATGAGGACTCACCCAAGACCCAGGATTCAGCTCTGAGAAGACAAGGAAAAGGCCCTAGGAGTGAGCCTCTGTTCCCACTTCAATTCATTGTGGCTCCCTTCATGGGACACAGGCCACCAGGCCAGGCTAGAAGAAGAAAATGTGGCTCAAATATCCAACTCCCCCTGCCCAAAAGAAAGCAGTTCTGTCCTCACTGTCCTCAGGCAGGAAAGCTAGCTCCAGAAGGTTACTGAGCACCAATGTGGCTGGAACTACAGGTGACCAATTAGAGGTTCTGCTCCCAGACTGGCAGGTGCCAGAGGGCCAGCTGACAAAACCACCGAGAAAGCTACAGAAAAATAACATTCCCTTTAAAACAAATAAGAAAGGGATGGCCACTGGAGGTCTCACAAATCAAAACCAGGAAGGCCCAACAGCTTTGATCACAACATGGGAAAACGGTACATTTTCTAATATCTAATGCTTGCTAAGGCCAGGGTTTCTTCCCCTCCCTCACGTGGCCCCACTGGTTTTTTAAAGGTCCCTGGTGAGGATGCAGTAGGGACGCAGACCCCCTGCCCTCTACTTGGCAGAAATGAACTTTGACTGTTTTTACTTACACGTGTACAAAGGCAGGACTGGGAGGGCAGCTTCAAAGCTGGCTGGGTGACCCCCAACAGCGCAAAGTCCTCCTTTGCACACCTGTGGGGGAGTTTTGTGAATTTCCCAGGCGCCCACGGGACTTGTTATGTTCCCTCCAGGTCAATACAAACCGGGAGTTTCCATTTTGCTCAGAAATAAAGGTGCTCGGAGTCCCCTTCACAGGTAGGGCACTCGGCTCGCAGCTCAAGAGTGGGGCACGAGGATGGTCCCGCACTGGACAACTCAGCAGGCCCCTCTCAGACCTGGAAGGACGAGCACTTCCAAGTGTCCCTGTGAAAACTCACCCAGGATATTGCTACGCCTTGCCCTAACCATCTCACGGAGCTTAGGGATACATTAATGACCGTTTCGAGTTAGTTAAAACCCACACAAGCACCTCCCGGGCCTCTTAAATCTTCCCAAACTACTGCTCAGACTGGAGGGAAGCACTTGCAGCGCCCATAAAAGTCATCTTAAAAGGCAAGTTGGAAAAAAAAAAACCGATACGCACTAGTTAGCAAGTCCGCGGTTAGGGGGGCGGTGGCAGAAGGGCCGGATCTGTGGGATCTGCGCGCTTGGGGTGGGGCGGCAGGGGCTGCCCCGTCGGTTCCCGAGCCTGCGCGCCCACCTGGTAGCCTGGGGCCCCCGATCTGATGCCGACGATCACGCCCCACAGCTCCGTCCAATTAGGAAAATGACCGCGAGAAGACGGAGAGAGGGCGACGAGGAAGGGGGGCCGAGCCACGGGAGGCTAACGACCGGCTGCGGAGACCCCGCCCGCCATCCCCCCCGCCAGCGAGCGCCTTCCCTGGCTCCCCGGCACCCGGCGCCCCGACGCCGGCCGGGCGCGGGGTCCCGCGGCGTCCTGCGAGCGGCGCCGGGTTGCCCTCGGGGGGCGCCCCCGACACCCCCGGAGGCGCGCTCAGCCCTTCCCCACCCCCGGCCGGCCGGGACGCGCAGCAACCCCACCCGCTCGGAGAATAAAGTTTGTGGGCAGCCGTAGGGGCGGGGCGGCGAGGGGGCGAAACTTTGAGTCCCGGGCCGGGTGCGGGGGGAGCGCGCCGGGCCCCAGGACACCCACGTGCGGGCCCGAGAACGGCCGCCGCCGCCGCCCCCCGGGCCTCCCGCTCCGCCGCCGCCGCGGCGCTTCCTTTCATTTTTGCTTCTCTCTCTCGTCCTCCCTCTCTCTCTCTCATTCGCGCGCTCGCCTCGCTCTCGCCCTCTTTCGCCCGCTCCCTCCCTCCTTCCCCTCCCCCTCTCCCTCCCCTCCCTCCCCCCAGACGCCATCTCTCCCTCTTTCCCCGGCTCTCCCTCTCTCCCTCCAGCCCTCCGGCATGAGGGAATGTGGAAGTGAAAGGGAAAGACGACATGTTTGCAGCGCGGCGCGGGCCTGCGCGCGGCCGTCCCCGGGGACAGGCGGGGGGCGGGTCGGCCGCGGCCGCAGCGACCCACCCCCGCGGCCCCGCGGCCCCGCGCCCCCGCCGGCGCGCCGCCCGCCCGCCGCCCGCCCGCGGCTGCGGGGCCGGGGGCCGCGCGGGACACTCACCCTGCGTCCGGGCGCGGCTCTGCGCTGGGCCCTCGGCGGGCCGGGCCGGGGCGGGCCGGGGGCTCCTGGCTGCCCACCGCCCCGTGCTGCTGCGCGCCCGCCGCCTCCACGCGCGCCCGCCGCCGCTCCGCCGCCCTCCCTCCGGCTCCCCTTTCTCTCTCTCCCCCCTCCTCGCGCTCGCTCTCTCGCTCGCGCTCTCTCCCTCCCTGGAAGAAGGGAATGAGGCAGGGCTGACGTGAAGGGATGCAAAACAGCTCCTCCTAACCCAGCTCGCGGAGGAAGAGAGAGACAGAAAAGCAGCCCTTTTATCTCTCTTTTGTTTTCTCACTTCCTTCCACCCCCCGGCACCCCCCTCTTGTCAGCCCAAGTTTTCTTTTCTCTTTCTACCGCAGAGGATTTTTCTTCCTTTCTTTCTCTTCCTTTCGGCTCAACTCTCCCACTCGAATTGAAAGCCCGGAGGGGCTTCTTTCTCCTTTTTCTTCCTTCCCTCTTTTCTTCCTTCTTCCTCCTTTCTTATTTCTCTAAAAGGGTTTTGTTTGCTGTGGGAGTTTCGTTTGAAAATCAAGTCACGCCTTTTTTCCTTCTTTTCTTTCTTTCTCTCTCTCTCTTTTTTTCTCCTCTCAGCAGAAAAGGGGAACAAAGATTAACTGAAGCGGGGGAGAGGGGAGCGTCAGGACCTCGCATGGAAATGGGGGGCCCGGCCCTGCCCCGCACAAAGGGGGCACGGGGCCTGCCCCCCCCATGAGAAGCCTGGGCGACCTCCCGAAAGGAGAGGCAGCGGGCGTGGGGGGCGCGGGGGTGGCTCCTGGGTGCCCGCTCCTTCCGAAGTGCGGGCGAGGGACATCGAGCCGCCCCTCCCCAACCAGAGGTGGCAGGCTGGGTGTGTTCTTGACTTCTGTATTTTTAAAGTAGGCAGATGGGCTCGAACAAACATCCCCGCAGAGCACTGAACAGTAAAGGGCTTTAAACAGCTGTTGGCAGAGCCCTGGACGGCCTGACTCGAGGGAGCGGCGCGGGCTGCGAGCGCCAGCGCCCGGGTGGGGACGGGCTCCGAGGAGCCGCGGGGATCGGTGGGTTTGAGGGGTCCCCCACCCCCGGGGCCTGGGCCTCGGCCCCCGGGCGCACTGCTGGGGG
>CAUYQG010095407.1:0-11885 GCA_963574415.1 Tarsius wallacei
CATGGTAGCGCACTCCTGTAGTTCTGGCTACTTGGGAGGCTGAGGCAGAAGGATAGCTGGGAGTCTGCAGTGGACATGAGCCTGCCTCTGCACTCCAACCTGGACGATGGAGTGAGACTCCAACTCAAAAAAAAAAAAAAATTCCTCTAGTTATATTATTCTTCCTAAAATATTTGTAGGCAATTTATCAGGTTACGAGAATGACTTATTTCCAGTTTGATAGGAATCATAATCTTAACTGGGCTCTTAAATTTTAGCAACTAATCATTCTTCTTGTTTTTTGATATGGTGATTTATGTTGATTTTTCAAAGTTTAATGAACCTTGAATCTCTTAAATACATTCAAAATTGTCTTGATGTCTCAGTTTTGTTTTAATTTGAAACTTTAATATTGCATATGGATGTTTACTTCATACGATTATTGGCTTATAATTTTTTTGTAGTATTATTGTTAAGTTTTTATTACAGCAATGCACTGGTTTTAAAAATCAGGTTGTAAGTTTGTCCCTCTTGTTCTGTTTTCTGGAAAGATTGCATTGCAATCACTTGCTTAAATACTTGGAAGAATTCACCCATTAAGAATAGTTATCCTGTCTGTTATTTTTCATTTCATTCTACCATTCCCTATTTCTCTCAGATATTATATTTATTAACTCAAATTACTCTGTTTATTATTTAATTAATACAAATCTACCAGCCATATATCATCTGCCTTTGGCTGTTCAGATTTTTATAGGATAAGGGTTGCCTGGGTATAAACTTATTTCATAAGACTAAAAATAGCATCCCACTGATGTTTGGCATCTATGTTTATTTTGAAAAACAGTTATAGGTCTTATTGTTTGTTTAGAAATGTGCCATTTCTTCCCTGTGGATATTTTTAATACACTGTTCTGTCTTTATTTTTGTTTTGTTTTACTCTTTTAGGATTGGGTATGGATTTGTTTATATCTATTCTTCTTAGGGTTTGCTCAGCACTCTGATTATATGACTTGATTTTTTTTATTAGTTTTCAAAAATTCTGGATTATTATCTTTAAATATTGTTTCTTTCCTATAGTCTTTATTTTCATCTTCTGTAATTCCACAAATACAAATATGAAAACATTTGAGCACACTCTAGATCTCTCTTATGTCCCATATATATCTCTCTGTATCTGATCTTGTTTCTCATTTCATGTTTTATTTTCAATATTTTATTAAACCTATCCAGTATGTTGTTAATATCACATTGTGTATTTAAGAGTTATTAAAAAATATATCCAAGTTCTTTTGTGAAATTTCTAATAGTGTTATCTATTTTTTAAATATTTTTTTATTTTTGAAGGCAATTAGAATTATGTAAATTCCATATACTTCTATTTGTTAGCCATCTGGATCATTCTTAACACTGTTTATATATTTTTTCTGTATTTTGTGTTTTCATGTGTCATAGATGGGGCATATGTACTTGCTTAGACAAATGTCTAGTATTTCTTTGTATTTGATTTCGCACTGAGAATTGTGTATGTAACAATGGTGGAAGCTTCAGATAATTGTCCTTTTTATTCACAAAAGAGCTATTTTGTTAAGTTTTATCAGGAATTGAGCTAGGTTAAGGCCGCTTTCATATTTTAGTTGACAGGCTGGATAAATGAAAAAGTAAGCTTATTATTATTATATTGATTTCAAATTGTATTTAGGAGAAACAATAAACATAGTCTTTAAATGATAATAGCAATGAAGTGAAATCTGATTAGATGATGAGCTGGTTCAGAAATAAACTTCTCTAAGTTACACGTTTGTAAGTTAAAATCTTAAGCAACTTTTTGAACTTTGTGTTTAAGCCTGTAATTATACTTAAAGAGAAAATTATACTATTTGGGTCAATTCTTAAAGTACACATATGATAATGTATGGTCTATTTTAAATGCTTAACCATATTAGTGATCTATGAACATAGTCTCATTTAAAATCACTCAAACTTTTTCAAAGTAGACTTTTCACATTCCAGTTTTCTTTCCAAAAGATAGTAAAACTATCAGTGTTCTGTGTGACTTTTCAAAAATACCGAAGAAAAATATTTAAAATATTTAAAAAATTTTTTGCAAGATGCTTTTTCACACTAATTGGTAATGTGTTAATTTCTCTAGCTAGCTTATTATTTTATCTCTTACAACTACTCCATAGTATGGCTATACTATCATTGTCATTGTTACATCCCAGTCTGTAAACATTTAGGTAGTTTCCACATTTTGTTATTGTTAATGGTATTAAATGAATATCTTAGAATATACACTCCTTTGTAAATGCATGTGTAATTATCTGGGTAGATTCCAAAAAAAAATGCATTTATACATTCATGTACACTTTAATATGTACCTACAAAGTAAATGTTCCAATAAGAATCACCTACCAGAAGGTAGAAACCACATTTGAAATGTATTTGTTTTAAAATAATATGTTATTACTAGTATAAACTAATGAATCCAAATGGGTAAAAAATGAGTAGCAATAATAGTAATAGTCAAAGAAACTATTTATAAAAATTATTGTTATTGAAAGAGTAATTTTTTACACCATAATTTTAGTTTAAAAATCAATATTATGCAGTGTCTTAGTGCCGCCAATTTTAAAATTATATCATGTGTTATGTCCACTATCCCTTCCATAATGGTTCCAATAACTGAGTGGTGACTTTCCATATGGACATGTTACTTTTATTTTTAAATCCCCATGCATTTATAATAATATATTAAACCAGAGAATAACATTTTTCACTTAAAATAATATAGAGTCATTAGATTAATGACTTTATAGTAGTGAGGTGAACTCTGATTATGTAATAAGCTGGTTCAGAAATAATAAACTTCTCTAAGTTACATGTTTGCAAGTTAAAATCTTAAGCAACTTCCTCAATTTTGTGACTAAGCCTGTAATTATATTTATAGAGAAAATTATACTATTTTGATCAATTCTTAAAGTACAAAATATGATAATGCATGGTCTATTTTTAAATGTTTAAACATATTAGTGATATATGAACACATTCTCATTTAAAATCATTCAAACTTTTCAAAGTAGACTTTTCACATTCCAGTGTTCTTCTCAAAAGATAGTAAATCGATCAGCATGTCTTCTTTTTTTCAAAAATGTTCTAAAGAATAACAGTGACCTAGAAACCTAAAAATTACTGATACTTCCACTGCCTTAAAGCAAGATGTTAAACAAATTTGTCAGTGTTTCTTAGGTGTGTAATTAGTTGCCCCTTAACACAACACTGAATGTTGTTAATTGTTTCTTCCTCAAAACACTTTGCCCATTCGATTTTCAGATTACTACTATATTTTGGCTTTCAACAGCCTCTTCTTATACCTTATTGACAAGTCATTCTTCCTTTCCTGGTGTCTTAATATTGGAGTTTCTCGGACCTTGATACATGGGTATCTTCTCTTTTCTTTCTACCCACACTGCATAGGGGATCTAATTATTTTCCATGGTTTTAAATATCACCTGTTTGGTCATCGCTTCAAAATATTTATCTCTGGTTCAAAACTTTATTTTTCTGAAATCAACATGTATATGCAGTGATTTGTTTGACATAGTCACTGAATGTTTAATAGGTATCTTAAATTTATTATATGTCAAGCTGAATTCCTTACACTTCCTATGTCACCTCCCTAACACACACACACACACACACACGCACACACACACACACACACACACACACACACTTCAGCTTGTCCTGTTCTTTTTCCTTTCCAGATTATTCAATTCTGTAAATTGGATACAAACCAAGAGGTCATTCTTGATTTCCCCCTTATTTTTGCTGGTTCTACCTCTTAAATATAGCTGTCACTCTACACCATTGATACATATATAAATACCCTGATTACAAACATCAGATATTTTTGCCAGGTTTGTTGAACATTTCTTTGTTTTCAAAATTGCGCAGGATAAAACCAATATGAATAAAATAAGTATCTATATACAATAAAAATAAATACAGAACAATATAACAGAACAATAAATGTAAAGATTATTGCAACTGATGACTAAAACAATAGAAGAATATCATGTAAGAAAAAACTGTTTTAGGTAGTTTTATTACTTTTTTATTCTTTATAATTTAATAATTCAAAATATAAATTTTATATTTGCACATTTATTTGAAATGCATAAGATGTTTGATAATTTCATATGTTTTATATATAAGAGCATATATGCTAGATGAAGCAGTGGTTGATTGTATTGTTCCAATTAATTTTTAATATCTAGACACCACACTTGGACTATGCCAAATGAAATAAAATATTTGTGTTAATAACTGATTTTTTTTTAATCATTGCTGGAAAACTTAGTGTTTACAAAAGTGGGACAAAAATCTTGGTTTTAAATTAGGCTATCAAAGTCCAACAGTACATCTGAAAATAGAGAAGGAAATCAATTTGCTCAAAACTTACCATTCTAACCAAATATAAAGACATAAGGAAAGTAGTGTTAGAAATCAGGTATGTATGCTATTTAATTTTATTTATTAAATAACTCTTTCTTAGTTAATGACTATATTTCTTTCTGAACTGAAGAAAGTATAGCATGGTAACTTACTAAATAGTCATTTTCAATTCCCTCAAGTTACTATGGTTGAATTCAACTTTGGTATCTTGAACAAAGTCTAGATTTAAAATCAGTTAAGGACAGATCTCTGAAAAGCAAAGCATGCAAAAATAGTATTTTTTTCTCCATAGGTAAATTGAAGAATGTTACTAGATAAATGGGCAAATTGTGGGATAAACTCATGTTTTCTTCTTTTATTTTTCTATATAGGAAATAACATATGGTCACAAAATTAAAATACTGTTAACTCTGTTATGCTTTCCTTTTAATACAAAAATGATTTATAATCTGAAGTTTTTTGAATAACAAAGACAGACATAAAATTAGTTATTTCATATAAAATGTGAATTACTTGTAAACATCTAGACAAGATGCAGAAGTGAGGAACAGATTTAACTTCCTTTTAATGCAACCAACAAAGCAACAAAATACATAGAACAACAGTACTAGTAGCATTAGACATATGCAATAAAGGGCATTGATCTTGGAGACACAGGCAAAACACAGGTAAGTCTGAAGTTGGCCAACATGTGTGAAATACTGCTTGAATAAAAGTTCTAGGACATAGTTTGCGCACAGGAAGCAGGCATGGTCAGACAGTCTCTAAGAAAAAGTATTTTGGGCCATTATTTTTGTTATCCACTGGTCAGGCCATGTGTTCATTTAGCTATGACCAGGCTATGTTTTCCTCAGCTTTGCCCACCCCCCATCTTAGGGAGGTGAATCTCCTTTCTCTCTCTCTCTCTCTCTCTCTCTCTCTCTCTCTCTCTCTGCTTTCTAAATAAACTATATTTTCCAATTAAAAAAAGTAAAAAATAAAAAAGGAGTTTAGGTTATTTGGTAGCCAAGGTTGCTAGACTTTGCAGAGCAGTCTTTGAGAGAGAAAAGTATTTCACAAAGAGAGACATTTTCTTAATGTCTCCCTGAAGTATGTAAATATTCATTAATGTAGGCATGCAAGCACACTAATCAAGTCAGAGAAGGAACCACCCAAAAGTATTAAAAGGAAAACTATATGAATCTCACAAAGGCAGGGAATAGTCAGTGTTCATTTCCAATAGCCAGACTGTGAGAATATAATACAACAGGGGACATGAGTTAGAATACTTGAATGTTTAATTAAGTCCCATTTGTCTATTTCAGATTTGTTGCAGTTGCTGCTGGGGTCTTTGTCATGAAATATTTGCCTAGGCCAATGTCTAGAATAGTGTTTCCTAGGTTTTCTTCTAGAATTTTTATAGTGACAAAAATATAAAAAATCATAAATAAAAATAGAAATAAAAGAACACTTGAATGTGTTTTGTCAATATAGTGAGAGAAACCTCTAGAGTAAGCAGAGATCTGATTTCTCCTAACAAAACTTAAAAATATAGGCCAAATAAGATTGAACTGCTTCCAAATAACAGAATTTTCTAAAATAATACTAATTGAAACACAAAGATATCCAACATCTAACAAGGTAACACTTATAGTTATTAGCACTCAATCAAAAATAAATAATAATTTACAACACAACAATAAGAACAATGGAGCCGGGCTCGGTGGCTCAGCCTGTAATCCCGCGCCTTGGGAGGCTGAGGTGAGTGGATTGCCTGAGCCCGCGGGTTCGAGACCCGCCTGGGCAGGCGAGGCCTCATCTCTACAATAAATCAAAAAATTAGCCGGGCGTGGTAGCACGCGCCTGTAGTTCCAGCTCCTCGGAAGGCTGAGGCGGAAGGATCGCCGGAGCCCAGCAGGTCGAGGCTGCGGTGGCCGGGAGCGGCCACTGCACTCCAGTCTGGGCCACCGAGTGAGACTCCAACTCAAAAAAAAAAAAAACAATAAGAACAATGAATCAAAGGGAGAAATGGTTCCGATGAAATAATTAATAGACATTGACAGTTATATACATTGAAAAGCTAGAGGAATCATTGAGTAAATTAAGCAGAGTCACAGAAAATATAAAACAGACTCAAAACAACTTTTGGAAAACAAAGCTATGATGGCTGGGAAAATTAGCTGTATCAGATTAATGGAAAATTAGATATTGTAGAAATACGATAACGAAGTTGAAGACATAAGCAATAGAAATTATTCCAATGAAAGAGAGAAAAACTTGTAAAAACAACAAAAGCATTGGTAAACTGTGGGACAATTTAAACCACCGAAATACACATGTTTTCTCGAAAGAGAGTAGAAAAAAGAAGACAGAGATATTGAAAACATATCAGCCAACATTTATCAAATTTGGTGATAATTATAAACTCACAATTTCAAGTAACTAATTGATATACCAGAATCTCCTTTCAAAAAACAAAAGGATAAAATGACACTATGGCACATCATAATCAAATCGCTTTATGTAAACATTAAAAAAGAAAAAAAATCTTAGAAGTTTAATAGCCAAAAAGGACACATTACATATTGAGAAACACAGAAAACAGATTTCTTATACAAAAGAATGCAAGTTATAAGACAATAGAGCAGTATCTTTAAAACACCAAAAAACCAACTCTTAATCCACAAAAATGTTTTTTAAAAATGAAATTAAAATAATTTTACTTTCAGAAATACAAAACTGGAATGATTTATTACTAGTAGACATTAGCCACAAAAAATAATGTTAAAGGAAGTCTTGCAAGCAGAAGAAAAATACCAGATGGAAGCTTAGATTTAGAATAATGAATAAGGAATTCTTGAAACAGTAAAACACTATAGAAGTTATGAGTACTTGTTTTCTTGTTCTTATTCTCTTATGCTGTCAATAGTCAAAAGTTTAAAGCAAAATCATATATAGCAATGATTTTAAAATATTATTTAAATTGTTTAAAGATATCAAAAGTGTGGAGGGAAAACAGCAAAGCATAGAGATGTAAAGGTTCTTATACAGAAATTTTTATTTTTATGTATCTATGTATATATGTATTTGAGTCGGAGTCTCACTCTGTCACCCAGACTGGAAGGCAGTGGCATGCTCTTGGCCACCACAGCCTTGAGGCTCAGGCAATCCTTCTGCCTCAGCCTTCCAAGTAGCTGGAACTACAGACACATGCCAGCACACAAACATTCTTAATCGCTTATCAACTTGTTTCATCCGTTCTTTTCTATTTTGATGCTAGATTTTGAAATACCTATATAACCTATGACAAAGAATGCATTAAGTATATACTTATGAGATATTTTATATTGAGAACATTTATACAATAATGTTAACTATTATCACAATACATCTCTGAATACAATTTATCTTAATCTTTTAAAGAACATTGTAACATGATATTTTAAATAACAAGGTGCCAATAAGAGGTATACACATTTTAAGACATCTTTTCTATGTATTACTTTTCAAAGTTGAATTAAATTATGGTAGCAATGTGTAATTGCAGAAGTGAAATGAGACTTGTATTCATCTTTTACAATAGGTATGTATTATTACAATTTTAATACAGATTTTTCCTTTCAGAAACAAAGAAGAGAGTACCATATGTTCTTACTCATAAGCGCACCTTGAACAATTATCATAATACTATAAGAAAGGGAGTGGCTGTATTGGGAAACTGCCAGGGAGGGGGTGTGGGATTGGCAGTTGAGGGAAACTGCTAGGGGAGGGAGGGGCACACCTCATCAACAAGGGTACCTATATAATCGTTTGTATACCTAACCCTGAATTGTACCCTACATCTTTAAAATAAAAAAAATTAAAAAGCAATAATAATAATAAATGTGTAACAATTTCTGGCACCCTCTGTATATCTTTGCTATAAGTATTAACTGAAAAAGGAGCTTATTCCAATTTAGTAGAGAAAAATTACACTTTTCTATGTGCAAAAAAAAAGACCATTAGAAATATGAAAATGAAAAGTCACATCTAAGTAGATTCAGGATCAACTAATTATATAGGCTGCAAAACTTATTACTCACACCACATAAGAAGATTTAAATGAAGTATAGTATCCTATGGTCTTGTCAAAATTGATATTCAAACTGTCATAATAAAATTAATCCAAATCAGGCAGAATATCTATGAAAAATATACCTTGCTTGCCTTTAGGCAAAGTTGTTATACCTTTTCCATACTTATTCCCTCTGTCTATAATTCCCAATGTTTTATCTGGTAATGATAGTCAATTTTGTGTCTAAAATTATGAGTAAAATCAACTACATTTTAAACAGTAAAACAGCATAAATTAAAAGTCCTGTAAGGTAATATAAAGTTAAGTAGATTGAAGCTAGTCTGACTTTGGTTCAAATCTTGACTTTTTGTATGGCAGTCATCACATAAAAACAAGTCACAAAACTACTTTGTGTCTCAAAGTTTCTAACTAGAAGTGGACATATACATTTAGTTGAATTACTAAGTTAATGAATATATGTGAAATACCTAAGGCATCACCTGCCAAATAACATACATTATCCTATTTGTATTTCTAATTTACTACAGAGTAATGAAGCATTTTTAAAATCAAAAATCAATATTATTATTGCTTTATAAAGTAGGGCATTAATGGTAGTGAGTGGAGAACTAAATAAGCAGCATGATAAGAAATTAAGTAGTGTCCCTTTTATTCCCTTTGCATTTAGTAAATAAGAATATACACTTAGAGAAACTCATGCTTAGCAATTTTGAAAGTTAGAGAAAGTTCAAGATGTTTACTATAATATAGAGAAGAGAAGGTTAACATTAATAAATACAGAATTTGCAAAAATATTTTCTATCAATCAGTATAGTGTCCACAAATAGTCTTCCAAAATAATTTTGGAAACGAGAAAGCATTGTATTTTTTGAATAATTTTCAGTCAACTAAAAGAATACAGTTGCCTATTTATTTTTACTTCTGGAAAAAGGCAAACAGAATGATAACATTCAGTAACTGGATACTGAGTATTGCTGGTCAGTAAGAAACCTTCATTAAATGACCTTGGTTAAATATAGGTTAAAATCAAAATTTTAACATACAACGTTATTTTTGAATTGTGAATGTGTGTGTATGCACAGTTGAGTTGTCAAGAATGCTGGGAGTAAATCTTAATGTCTTTGAGAAACAGAAACAAGGATGCATTAATTGTACTGCAGTTGGTTAGTTTCTTCACCTATCTTATGCAATTTACAACATCAATTTACTAATCAATTTAAGTTCAAACTCATGGAGCTGGATAATCTTTTTTTAATACATGTTTTTTATTTTAAAATTGTGAGGTACAGTTAAGGGTTAGGCATACAAATATGCATTGTGCAGGTACACTTGTTGATGAGGTGTGCACCCCCATCCCCAGACAGATATTGACTACCATTAATCCCACCTCCCTTCCCCTCCCTGCCCCCTCCATAGTTTCCTCCACTGTCAATCCTTTTCTTATAGTATTACGATAGTTGTTCAAGGTCCACTTATGAGTGAGAACATGTGATACTCAGATCTTTGTTTCTGTGAGAGATCACTCAGTATTATAAACTCGAATTCCATCCAGGTTGCTGTGAAATTCATGATTTTGTTCTTTTTTATGGCTGCGTAATATTCCATTGTGTATATGTACCACATTTTTTAATTCAGTCCTGTTTTGATGGTCAGTATGGTTGGTTCCATGATCTTGCTATTGTGAACAATGCTGCGATAAACATGCCTGTGAAGGTATCTTTTTTATAGTGATTTGAGTTCTTCAGGGTATATTCCCAGTAGGAGGATTTCAGGGTCAAATGAAAGGTAGATTTTTAGAGCTTTTAGGAATTGCCACACTGCACTAGTTTACACTCTCACCAACAGTGTAGAAGTGTTCACTTTTCACCACATCCTCTCTAGCATCTGTTATTTTTTTTTTTTTTGAGTTATTGATAATGGCCATTCTGATTGGAGTTAGGTGGTATCTCAGTGTAGTTTTAAATTGCATTTCCTTGATGACTAGTGAGGTTGAACATTTCTTCATGCATCTGTTGGCCGCTTGTATGTCTTCTTTTGAGAAGTGTCTGTTCATGTCTTTTGTCCACTTTGTAATGGGGTTGTTTGTTTTCTTCTTTTCAGCATGTTTGAGTCCCTTGTAGATCCTAGATGTTAGGCCTTTCTCAGACATGGAGTTGGCAAATACTTTTTCCCAGCCTGAGGGCTGTCTTCCTGCTCTCTTGATGGTTTCTTTGGCTTTGCAGAAGCTTGTCAGTTTAATGAGGTCCCACTAGTCTATCTTATCTATTATGGCCTGTGCATTTTGAGTTTTGCTCAGAAATTGGATGCCAGTTCCAACTTCCATAAAGTTGTGTCCTGCATTTTCAAAAGTTCTTATGGTTTGAGATTTTACATTTAGGTCTCTGATCCATTTAGAGTTAATTTTTGTGTATGGGGATAGATAGGGCTCTTGTTTGAATTGTTCTGTCTATTCTTGGGGTCTTTCGCATCTCTGGTTATGTCTGATAATGTGATATCTCTGGCTTTTTTTTTTTTTTTTTGCTGAGGATTATTCTGGCTATTCTTGGTCAGCTCCTCCTTAAATGTCTTATAGAACTCTGCTGGAAAGCCGTCTGTTCCAGGGTATTTTTTTGTAGGTAGTTTTCTTATTACATAGTCAATTTCCTGACTCTAACATTATCATAGCTGGTGACTTTAATACCCCACTCACAACACTAGACAGATCATCAAGACAAAAAATCAGTAACGAGATCTAGAACCTCAATGTGACCCTTGTCCAAATGAATTTAATTGATACCTACAGAACACTCCATCCAACGACCACAGAATATACATTCTACTCATCACCGCATGGAACGTACTCTAAGATCAACCACATATTTGGCCATAAATCAAGCATAAGCAAATTTAAAAGGACCGAAATTTTACCGTGCACCTTCTCGGACCACAGTGGAGTAAAAATAAACATTAACTCCAACAAGGTCCCCCCAAAACCCACAAATACATGGATACTAAACAGCATGATGCTAAACGACTCCTGGGTCAATGATGAAATCAATGCAGGAATTAAAAGATACCTGGAAACAAATGAAAATGAAGAAATATCTTATCAAAATCTCTGGGATCCCATGAAAGTTGTAGTAAGAGGGGAATTCATATCTCTACAAATGCACCTGAAGAAAATGGAAGGATCACATATTAACAGCCTAATAAGTCACCTAAGGCAGCTGTAAAAGCAAGACCATCAAAACCCTAACTTCAGCAGAAGAATCCAGATCACCAAAATAAAAGCCCAAATCCAGGACATAGAAGACAAAAAGATAATACAAAAAAGGATAAACAAGATCGATGATCCCCTAGCTAGAGTGACCGAGCTGGACAATCTTATGCGAAGCTATACAGCTTCAAAATACAA
>CAUYQG010095411.1:0-18035 GCA_963574415.1 Tarsius wallacei
ATATGAGTAAAATATGAAAATGTAACAATGGGGTTTTGCAAAGTGTAACATTTGATTTCAATTAACAAAGCATACAATTACATGGAACCTATGGCTAAGGAGTTTTGTAACATTCAGCAGGAAACGGTCAGCAGGACCTGCCCAAAGGGGGCAAAGCTGGGGGTCTATGGTCATGGAACGTTACAGTCATCACACATAGGCACTGAGGAGTGATTCTTAGGTCAGGCCCGCAACTAAGACGAAGTTTTTGTTTTTTGTTTTTTTGTGTTTTTTTTTGAGTTGGGAGTCTCACTCTGTCACCCAGACTGGAGTGCAGTGGCCACTCCCGGCCACCGCGGCCTCGACCTCTGGGCTCCGGCGATCCTTCCACCTCAGCCTTCCAAGTAGCTGGAACTACAGGCGCGCACTGCCACCCTGGCCAATTTTTTGATTTATTGTAGAGATGGGGTCTCGCCAAGTTGCCCAGGTGGGTCTCGAACCCGCGGGCTCAGGCAGTCCACTCACTTCAGCCTCCCAAGGCGCAGGATTACAGGCTGAGCCACCGAGCCCGGCGTAAGACGAAGTTTTAAACAAAATGGAGTAAGCTGGTTGATACTATTATTTTGCTAGCAATTTGATTTTATTAACTGATTTAGCTCATTTCAGTCTCTGCACATGCCAGCTTCCCTTCACCTTTCTCCATGAATGAAAGCTATCTGAGGCCCTCACCAGATGCCCAGTCTTACAGTCTTCAACACTGTGAGCTAAATCAAATCAATCTCTTGATCAATTATGCAGCCTCAGGTATTCCTTTAGAGCAATACTCAGTGGACTCAGATGGTGACCTTTGTATGCTAACAAGATGTCTGGTGGCTGGGAGCCCCCAGATGACTTCAGGATAGAGGCTAATCACCAGAAAGAACAAGGCATGATTAGAAAGTTGGAACTTTCAGCCCGGCCCTCTAACCTTGATGGAGGAGAGGGCCCTGGATATTGATTTTATAACCAAGAGCCCATGATTTAATCAATCATGCCAGCATGGTGGAACCTCCTTAAATCCCTGAATGATGGGATTTACAGAGCTTTCAGATAGTTGAACACATTGAGGTACTTAGAGGGTGGCACACCCTGAATTGACATGGAAGCACTAAGTCTTTTTCCCCATGCCTTGCCCTATGCATCTCCTGCATTTGACTATTTGAGTTTCATCCATTATAGTAAGTGTCTTCTTTCTGAGTACTGTGAGCCATTGTAGCAAATTACTGAACCCAAGGATGGAGTTGTGGGGATCCCCAATTTAGAACCAGTCAGTCAGAAGAATACGAGGCCAAGGACCTGCAAGGACAAGAGACCCAGGTATCAGAAGTGGGGCCTGTCTTGTGGGGCTGATTGCTGGATTTGTGGGGATCTGATACTAATTCCACGTAGAGGGTTTCAGAATTGAATTGAATTGAAGGACATCTAGCTGGTGTTGGAGAATTGGCTGGTGTGCGGGGAGAAAAAAAGGGAAAAAAAACCATGCACACACTTTTAGTTCACAGTGTTGTGAGTAGAAATAGGTCACCCACCCATCCACAAACTGATTTTTTTCTCTAAACTGATTTTTTTTTTCACATCGGATGGGTAATGTGGTGAAGCCGTAACAATGTTTGAGGGTGGCACATCTCAGACATGCAGGTGAACACCTAATTATCACACTTATGAACTAGGAAAGGATCAAGCTGTATTTCTTTTTTTTGAATTAATTAATTAATTTTATTTTATTTTATTTTTTTGAATTGGAGTCTCACTCTGTCGCCCAGGCTGGAGTGCAGTGGCCACTCCCGGCCACCGCAGCCTTGACCCACTGGGCTCCGGCGAACCTTCCGCCTCAGCCTTCCAAGTAGCTGGAACTACAGGCGCGCGCTACCACGCCCGGCTAATTTTTTTGATTTTATTGTAGAGATGAGGTCTCGCCAAGTTGCCCAGGCGGGTCTCAAACCTGCGGGCTCAGGCAATTCACTCACCTCGGCCTTCCAAAGCACGGGATTACTGACTGAGCCACCGAGCCCGGCCTGTATTTCTTAAAAACTTAAACCAGTGTGACTTGTGCCTATATCTTCACAGTACGGCACAAGGTCTGGTCACCTTGGCATTTTGCTAAAGGGCATATGTTCTTGTTGTTTTATGATATGAAGGTTGGGTTTTCTTCCATGATCCTGGCTCTTAACCCGCATAGCCATTGTTACATTCTTACCATTTGGGGTGTGTTAGGCCTCAGGGGCAGATCTGATAAATGGACTCTTCTCAACTTTCTTCTGTTCTCCATCATCTGTCCAGGGCTAGACTCGAATCTTCCCCCACCTTTCTGATTGTGGGTCTTAAGACTCCACAGAGAGAGTCTGTGATGAAGAAATTCTGACGTTTCTTTAAAACCCCAAAGGCCTGGGTTCAGAGAGCTTGCAGATCGCTGAACATGCGAAGGTTCTGGGGGGTGGCTTGCCCAGGGAGGGCATGAAAGCTTCGTGGCCCCTCCCCTGTGCCCTACAATGGACATCTTTTCTTCATTATCCTTTGCAATATCCTTTGTCATGAACCAGGAAATGTGTTTCCTTGAGTGCTGTGAGCCGCTCTTGCAAATGAATCAAACTCAGAGACGGAGTCATGGGAACCGCACTTGAAGCCAGTCGGTCCAAGCTCCCGAGGCCCAGACCTGCGACTGGCATCTGGGAGGGGAGTGGGAGTCTCGTGGGGGTCAGTCCTCACCTTATGGAATCTGACACTGTCTCCAGGTAGACAGTGTTGGAATGGAGTTGGAGAATGCCCAGTTGCTGTCCACTGCTTGGTGGTGGGGAGAAACCCCCACGTTTGGCCCTAGAAGTCTTCTTCGTTGATGATTTTTGTGCTGTGACAGCTAGGGAAACACACATTGGTTTGAGAGCGTTTTCCCCAATAGTTGGTGTCAGTGAAGTGGGATTATTGGACTGGCCAGGCCCAAGTATGCATGTGCTTTGGGAAAAAAAGGATTAAAGTTGGTGGGGGGTGTGTGGAGAAACCTTTGATTCTTGGTGGCCATATGGTTAGGCATGGTAAGAAGCAGCAGCTGTGCTAAGATCAGGTACTAAAAAGATACCAGTGGATCCACTCCCTGGACGTTGATTCATTGGATACATATGGAAATGGAAACTCATAAGGAAAAAGCAAAGTGTTTAATCCATTGGTTATTGTTATGTATAATAGGTAAAAGCTTGCCAGACCAAGCTCTGATGTCAGTCAATGTGAGTTTTGATGTCTGACCTCAAAGCAACCCTTCAAAGACTGAATATTGCAGGAACAACAGAAAATTTCTTGACCTGTGGTTACCCAGAAGGCCATCAATGTGGGAGAAGGGCAGAACTATCTAAACCATAGGATGTAGCATGGAGGAATTGTTCCATTTTGTAGGTTCATTGTTGCATTTTGCATCATCTACTTCCTGAGGAGTCTTTATTCACATGGATTCTGAGAGTAAGTCATTGAGGAGCAGTGTTTTGGCTTTAAATGCTATACAGTGGAATAGCATGTTTGGGTTGATGCAGGACCTATCACTTACTATGGAAAAATCACAGATGGGTCTATGTGATCCAGACATGTAGGAGGTTATTTCTGAGGGAATGGCCAGCCTGATGGCCTGGATAAAAGCGATGATGAGGTCTGTTTGGAGCAGTTTTGAAATCCCCAAAGTCAAGATAACTATGAAAAACTCCACCTGGCATTTTCTGGGGCAGAAGTTCAAGGTTTAATCAAGGTCATGATTGACAGAGAGGCCAGGGTCCCTTGACCCAACTGTTGGTTGAGGACTCAAAGTATTTTGCACAAGAGAGGATAAAATGGTCCAGGGGTGGGGAAGAAAAAATTCTGAAACTAGAACATAAGAATATGAGGGTTGATGAAATGATGAAAGTCGGTCTGTTGGGGCACACTTGACAGGAATTGGTTGCATCTCTGTTACCTGATTGTCTTAGGGAATAAACATTGTATCTGATTGGGGAGTGTTCCTCCACCTGTTGCTTTAAAACAGCAGGTATGTAAATCCACCCTCCGGGCAGTCACGGTTGGATATGACTAAATGGAAAGAAGTAAGATTACCTGAGCCCATGCGGAGCTAGTAGAAGCTGGATTGTGGACAGGGATGACATCTTGATTTGATAACCCTCTGTGGACTGTTTACTGGGGCTTATTGCGAAAGGCTGTGGGCACCCAACAACAACTACAGGGACTTTGGACTAGAGAATTTCCACTTCAAGTAAACTGAAGCTACCTTTATGACTGAAGGACATACAATTATCTTGAAACCTGAACTGCCCATAAAGTCTTGGGTGATGTCAGAGAAATGATCTAATGGGAGTGCCCAGAAGAGATGCATGTTAGAATGCAAACTGTGTATACAGGATCATGCTACATTGGGAGTACAAAGAGGAGGTACTCTTGAGCAGGATGTTTCTTTTCCCCAGAACGGACTCTGGAATTGTGTGAGGAGCTGCTGGATTTTACAGTGCCCTAGAAAAAAACTATCAACTGACCAACTAAGATCTTGGTTCATGGAAGATCATTCCAAGGTGATGGATACCATCCCATTTGAAAGGCTGCTACTTCGATCAAAGAAGATCAAAACAGATCAGATTGATGGGCTGAACTGCATGCTATTTTCCTAACAGTGATGGGGAAAAAAAGAATGGTAGAAGCCTCTTTGTTTGGGTTTTTACTGACTCATGGGCAATGGCCAACAGTGTGGTCCATGGTTAAGCAGAAGGGCAGTAGAAACCTGGTCTCTGAAATGGGCTGCCCATAGGGGGCATGGCCCTATGGAAGTTTGAGGGGTACATTGAAAAAGTTAATGCTCATCAGGAGAATGCGCTTCCAGATATGGAAGGCAACTGGAGCTGATGAGGTTTCCTGTTTCAGACACCAGGGTTTCATGCTCTAGATCTGTTGCTCATCACAGAGAAAGCCAATACTGAGACTACAAGTATTGCCAGGGTAGAAGTCTCTTTATTTGGGTGATATAAACCAAGGAGAGTAGTAGACTTGTTCTCAGTTTGCCCACCATTTTACTGATGTTGGGGAATATATAGTGAGGCTGGAATGCAGAAATAGGAATTGGAGAAGTGTAAGGAAGTAGAGTCAGTAAACAGGAACTAGGGAGGGTTAAAGAAGAGGAGTTGGCAAACAGATGGGGTCTCATTTCATTGTCTAGATGTGGTGATCTGTTGAGTTTCAGTTTCTTGATTGTATAAACTACAGGGTTGGTTTCCTGAGAAAGGAACTCAGATAAGACAAATGTAAGTTTCAAATGTGAAGACCAGGAGGATCAATTACTGTGGGGAGCCAGCCCCTACAGGTTTTGGAAGTCCCTGGACAGATGTGGTGGCGTCGGAGAATCTGTAGGGATAGATATTAAAAGAAAGAAAGAGAGAAAGAAAGAAAAAGACTGGACCCCTGTTGGTGCAGAAGCATTTAATGGGACAAACCATAAGCATTTTATCCTAAATTTTCGCGGGTTAAATCACAAGACTTTCACATGAACCCAAAGCCAGGTGGATGAGGGGCACCCCCACCAGGTGTTTTCTCAAGCATGAGGAAGAACAATCCCAAAATTATCTTACTGTTGCTTATGCTTAGTTAATGTTCCTCAAAAGTAACATAACAATCTTTCCTGATACCACAATGTTTCTAATAATCAATAACCTTTAAATCCCTTACACACACAATACCTTATGCAATGACCAACTTATCCTAATAGCTTTCTTATTCTATGCTAATTAGCACAAACCCTAGCTACTATGCTAAGGTTGCAACTGCATGGTTGCTATGACAACTCTTAACAAATATAGCTTAAACCAGTTCCTAAAGAATATGACCCAGTCCAAAGATCATGCTGGCCTCTCTTCAAAATTAACACAGCATTTTATTCCATAAAAGCAATATCCTAAATAATCACTAACCTAAAATTACTAAACTTAAACAATTCTTAATATTAAAACTACCTATCCTACAATTCTTCTAAGTACATTGTATAAACTTAACTTAATTCTACTAAACCAAAAACCTTACACTAATTATAGCTAAAACTGGTTTTAAAAGAATGTGGTCCAGTCCAGAATACAGGCTGGGCTCTTAGGAATGTGGCCCAGTCCAAAGTACATAGTGGGCCACTTCTCGGAACAACTGATTACAATCTCTTAACAAAATGGCTACTCTAAAACCTTATTTTGTATATATTTATACTAAACTTAAACTTATGATTCTAATACAAAAAGGCTTGCAATTATATTAAGGCTCTCGAAAGTGACCCGAGTTTGAACTGTGCTTGTATAAAGGCCAAAACCGTAGTCTGTGAGAAACAGGAACAATGAGTTTCCAAAGTTAACCTTGCCTGTCGTAGTTTCAGAGCCTCATACTTAAATCATCAGAGTTCTTTCTGGCCATATGTGCCAAATGGTAAAAAGGGGGGGAGGCGGAATGGGGTCAACAGCTCCCAAACACATCCTAGTGGTCTCAGGGTCCACGGCCCTCCCTGATCCCTAACACTCAGTGGGCCTCCGTGGCCGGCTCCCAACAAATTACTATGTTTATTCAAAAGAAACTGTAACCATTAGCTCAATGGGGAAGTCGGGGCAGTTTCAGAAACAGAATGGCAGTTGCTCAAAAAATTAAAGACAGAATTGCCATGTAATCTAGCCATTCAGTTCTGGGTATATAACCAAAAGATTTGAACTTAAGGTCTCAAACAGATATTTGTACACTCATGCTTCAAAGAGCATTATTCACAATAGCCAAGAAGTAAAAACAACCCAAATGTCCATAGAAACATGAATGGATAAATAAAATGGGGTATATACATACAAAGGAGTATTCGCCTTAAAAAGGAATTCTGACACACTCTACAAAATGAATGGACCTTGAAAAGTGCCTTAGTCCATTCAGGCTGCCATAACAAAATACCATAGACTGGGTAGCTTCTAAAAAACAGAATTTTTTTTCTCATAGTTCTGGAGACCAAGGAGTCCAAAATCAAGGAACCAGCATATGTAGTGCCTGGTGAATTCCTGTGTCCTGGATCTCATCTACTCATGGATCCTCACATAGTAGAAGTAGCTAGTTGGCTTTCTGGGGTCTCCAGAATAAGGGCACTAATCCCAGTTATGAAGGTACCACCTTCATGTTCTAATTACCTCCCAAAGGCCCCACACCCCCATACCATCACCTTGGCGGTAAGAATTTTCACCCCGTTTTGTGAGGACACATTCAAGCCAAAGCGGAAAATATTATGTTACACGAAACAAGCCAGATATCGAAGGGAAAATATATTATTCCAGTTGAGAAAGGTACCTAGACCAGGGGCCCCAATTTCCCTAGCCACAGACTGTACTGGTCCATGCCTTGTTAAAAACTTGTCAGAACAGCAGGAAGTGAGTGGTGGGCAAGCAAGCGAAGCTTTATCTGTATTAACAGCTCTTCCCCATCACTCGCATTACTGCCTGAACTATGTCTCCTGCCAGATTAGCAACAGCATTCGATTCCCAGAGGAGCACAAACCCTACTATGAACTGCTCATGCAGGGGATCTAGGTTGCACGCTCCTTATGAGACTCTAATGCCTGATGATCTGAGGTGAAGCTGAGGCAGTGATGCTAGCACTGGGGAGCAGCTGCAAATACAGGTTAACATTGGCAGTCAAGTTTGACTGCACAGAGACCATAATCAATTGCTAGTAGACCCACATAGAAACCCTATCAGTGAGTGGCAAGTGACCTGATAGACTTCAATTGTACAGCTACATTTGGTGGCCTAATTATTGTATACTTCTGTATATTTATTTGTATTATTTTATGTAATTTTTAATATTGTTTAATCATATATAATTATTTCATTATACATTGTTATATCTCATTGTATACTTATTGTATATTGTTATGTATTTCATTATATATTACAATGTTGTAATAATGGAAATAAAGTGCACAGAAGATGTAATGTTCCTGAAACCACTGTCCCCATCCTGGTCCATGGAAATATTGTCTTCCTTCAAACCAGTCCATGATGCCACAAAGGTTGGGGACTGCTGTCCTAGACTCCCCAAATTCATAAAGACAGAAAGGAGAGCACAGGGTACCAAGGGCTAGTGAGAGGCAATGGGGAGTTCTTGTGTAATAAGTACAGAGTTTCAGTTTGGGAATGATGAAAATTTTCCAGAAATGGATGGTGGTGATGGTTGCAAAATAATGTGAATAGACTTAATGCCATTGAACTGTACACTTGGAAAGAGTTTAAAATGGCAAGTTTTCTGTTGTAGTTTATCATAATTTTTTATTTTTATTTTATTTTTCTGATTTATTGTAGAGATGAGGTCTTACCAAGTTGCCCAGGCAGGTCTCGAACCCGTGGGCTCAGGCAATCCACTCACCTCAGCCTCTCAAGGCGCGGGATTACAGGTTGAGCCACCGAGCCCGGCTTATCATAATTTTTTAAATGCAAATGTAAAAAGGGAATGGAGCAGGTACAAGGACCAAGTAGGGATGTCTGTAAGACATTTACTCCAATGGGGACACTTGTCTTTTTCTATTCACGGAATATTCTTCACTCTGGGTGTTTCTCCCACACACAGGAAGGGTCTGGCCTTTGGAGTCAAAGGCTCATCAACATTGCACCTTCCCAAGTTATGTAACCCTGGAAAGTCACTTCACCTCTCTGACCTTCAGTTTTCTTATTTGTAAAATGGGGAAAATACCTATAAGCCAAGCCCAGGACCTGGCAGTCAGTGTTGTGTCCTCCTGAGTCCACACAATGAAATGGCCTGGGATATTGACTTCTCTGCTCTCTACCCACTATATCCCTGAAGTTTGCAGAAAGGAGCTCTGAGGATATCCAAGTGTGTGTTTATGTGTGTGTCATTTTCACCAGTCTCAATTTCCCCATGCATAAATAGGGTGCCCTCCTTAGCAGAGCCGTTGTGAGAAAGTGGACTTGACTTGCACCCAGGTCCACCTTGGCCAAAAGCCAAAGCCTCCATCTTGAGCTGACCAAGACTTCTCATGCATGGAACGCTCACACCCTTTCCTTAACAGGTTCAACAGTCCACAAGGAAGAGTTCTTGAGTGCCTGTTATATGCCAAGCTCTGTTCTTGGTCCCCAGGATATGGAGAGCTACAGAGGACTAGATCACTTAGCACTAGAAAGCTGGCATCCTCTGCTCCCCACCTCTGTCAAAGCATACCCAAGATTTGGCATTGCCAGTGGGGTCAGGTGTATAGGCCAAAGGAGATGGGCCCGGGAACATTCCTGTCCTTCTGAGCAGCTGGGCCACAACTGTTGGGTGGGAGGGCAGAAGGGTCCGCATTCCACATCTTCAGTTTCCACCTTGCCTTGTAACCCCTCACACCCTCATCAGCTCAGTGCTAGACATGTGCCCTCCGATCCGGCTCAGACCCTGTCATAAGTGCTCTCCTTCCAACACCTGAGGATGTCAGGAAGTGGGACATCGGCCTAGCCAATTCACCATAGGTGGGCCATCGCTGCCAACTGCTAGCTTCACGCCTCAGAAGCCAGCTGTGGATTCCGCTTTCCTCAAGGGAAATTCAGGCCATCTGAGTGTAGAGCTCAGGTCTCCCCAAGCTGGGATGCAGGCCACTCATGGTCTCTAGAGTCATTTTAGGTACCAGTGGATTGTGCGGTTTTCGGTGGTGGCGCACAACTAGGGATCTAGTCCGAGGGGAACTTCATGCAAAAGTCTGATTTACCAGATCTGAGAATCTGGCAACAAATGGCCTGTACTCTCCCACGTCTAGACTTGGCTGGAGTGGAGGGAGACTCCCCTAGGCAGAGCCTACACTCCAGCCCATTCCCTGAAAAGATCACCCTGAGGGAAGTCTGAGCTCTTGCTCAAGAAAACTCCCTTCTTTCTCAGAAGGAAGTGCCTTCTGCAAGAATGAAAATACAGGGCCAGGAGATGCCTGACCCAAGGGGTGGCTGGCTGGCTGTGATCTGGCCACTCAATGGCTGGGAGTGATGGGAGTGGAGTCTGGAAGAAGCTGTCCCCAGGGACTTCCTGCCTGGGCGCTTGCCTTTTTCGGATGGGATTTCTTTTTGGCAGTATGATGAAACCTGTAACCACTTCTCAGAATGTTTTTCAATGCATGAAACATCAGAATTATAGTAGACATCAACATAACGAAAATATAGCCTTGAAATTTTTAGAAAACAAATTTGTGACAGAATTTTTTTAAAAATGTATTAAATAGCAAGATGTGGCATCAGATCTTAAAGTAGTAAGACTGTAAATGATGTTTCCATGCATCTGTCACTGCTTTAATGTGACATGAAAATACCTTCCAGGGGGAGGTGGGATTGGCAGTTGAGGGAAACTGCCAGAGGAGGGGGGGCACACCTCATCAACAAGGGTACCTGCATAATAAACATTTGTATACCTGACCCTGAATTGTACCCCACATCTCTAAAATAAAAAAATAAAGAAAATGCCTTCCATGTTTAATGACAGACTTGCAGGTTCTGCTAATACTCCTATAGTTTGTGGTCTGGTGAGTATTCGCCAAGGAAATGTTAATTCTTATGCCTTGTAGAAAGGGGAGATAATTTTTTAAAAGCTTTTGTATTGACAAAATTGTACACATTTATAATGTACAACCGAACATTTCGAAATGGAGAAGTAAGTTTCGATGTGAATCTAACAAGGGTGACAGTTTTAAATAGTTTGAGTTTGTCATTCACTTGATGAGCCAGTAGGGGAGAGTATATGTGTATATTGGACAGGAGGAGGGTGAGGAATTCCAGACCCTCTGGGGAAACGGGGAAACTGTCACAAGGTTGTGAGGCCAGGTATTAGAATATAAGCACTGAGTGCCTTATCTGCTTGGTCCAGCTGTATTCACAGCACCTAAGCCAGTGCTTGGGCACGTAAAGTACTCGGTTGATATTTATTAACTGAATGCATTAGGAGTGTCAAAATCAAGACTAAAAATGAAATCTGCTTTTTCCCCATCAAAGATCTAATGGGTCCTGGATTTCATCTTATGATCTTAAAAACATGTAGCGAAACTGTCAGCTGCCTATCCCAGCACCTATTTTTTTTCCTCTTTAAATTTCCCAGCCTCTCTTGCAGCTACATTTCTACCAATGAGATCTAGGAGAAAGCATTCAATGGTACTTGCAGGAAGCCTGCATAAAATCAATGGGGCACCTTTCCTCTTTTCTTCATCCTACTGCCTGAAATGCAAACTTACTGGGCTGGAAGTCAAGCAGCCATATGGACCATGGGCTGTGATCACTAAGGAAGATACAATCTGTAGATGTAGAATCTATAGACTAAAAGATACCCAAAGACATATAAACCAAATACAATAAATGGACCTAGTTTAGAATACTGATTCAAACAAGCTGTATAAAAAATTGTAAAGGACTTATTATTAGTTGTTTTGCTTGTGATGATAGAATTGTTGTCTGGCTTAAATAGAGATGTGTACCTTTCAGAGTTGCACACTGAGTTCTCATTTAAAAAATTATTAAGAAAGCAGTATGCAGATTTCTCAGAGAACTAAAAGTAGATCTATTACCATTCAATTCTGCAATCCTACTACTTGGTATCCACCCACAGGAAAAGAAATCACTATACAAAGAAACATACCTGTACTTGTATGTTGATTGCAGCACAATTCACAACTGCAAAGATATGGAATCCACCTTTGGTCCCATCAACTGATCAGTGGGTATGAAGAGGTGATACACACACACATGCACATACACACACACACACATGCACACATCATGGGATACTGTCCATCCATAAAAAGAATGAAATAATGTCTTTAGCAGCAATTTGGGTGGCATCGGAGACCACTGTCCTCGCCAAAGTAACACACGAAAGAAAAACCAAATACCGTGTGTTCTCACTTATGAGTGGGAGCTAAGCTATGGGTTTGCAAAGGCAGCCAGACTGGTATGATGGACACTGGAGGCTCAGAAGGAGGAAGGGACAAGGATGACGGATGAGCAATTAGTATCAGGTACAATGTGCACTATAGGATAACGGGTCCGCTAACGGCCCAGATGTCACCACTGTACAATTTATCCATGTAACCAAAAACCACTTGTATCCCTAAAGCGACTGGAATGTAAAAACATCAAAATAAGACAAATTTCAAAACAAGAATATGATCAGGCAGTTCATTAAAAAAAAAAAAATCACAGAAGCACGAGCTGTGCAAAACTAGGATGTGTTGGGAGAGGCTGGGATGTGGTGCCACAAGCATCTTCAATACCTCCCTTGCCCAAATCCAGAGAACAGGAAAACAGGACTTTGCTGGCAGGATTCTAGCAGGGAAATGAATCCTCACGACGACTCCCCACTCCCTGCCCCTTGCCCCTCCTCACAGAGCTACTAAGATCACCCGACTTTACATTTCCAACTCTTCAGTGACCTCAGATACCCACAGGGAACGGCCCCCAGCCAGCCAGGGCTGTGCCAGCTCCGATTCCCACGTGGGGCTCATCACAACCTCTGCTTTAACCTCACTGCGCAGCCTTCTTCAGACCACGATACCCCCAGCTCTCCCTTCTTCCCGCATCCTATTCCCCCGCCCGATCCCTTTCCTCTCCTCAATGCCTGTCCCCCATCACCTTCCTACGAGAATTTCAGGGCCTAGCCAGTTGTCAGGACCACCCTGAAGTCCACAGAGGCCCAGATGGGCTGGTGCCAGTGCTAGATGAAACAAGATTGGCCTGGGGTTGAGTGGACAATGGGGGAGGCCCAGTGATGAGGACGTTTGCCCATCACGCTATTCCCTCTGCTTGTGTGTACGTTTGAAATCTCCAGCTGGGCTCAGTGGCTCAGCCTGTAATCCCGCGCCTTTGGGAGGCTGAGGTGAGTGGATTGCCTGAGCCCGCGGGTTCGAGACCCGCCTGGGCAGGCGAGACCTCATCTCTACAATAAATCAAAAAATTAGCCGGGTGTGGTAGTGTGTGCCTGTAGTTCCAGCTACTCGGAAGGCTGAGGCGGAAGGATCGCCGGAGCCCAGCAGGTCAAGGCTGCAGTGGCCGGAAGCGGCCACTGCACTCCAGTCTGGGCGACAGGGTGAGACGCCAACTCAAAAAAAAAAAAAAAAGAAATTATTTTATAATTTGGGTGTTACTGTTTGGAGTCATATATATTCTAGATAGTTCTCTCTTGCTAGTGGATGAAGTCTTTTATCATTATGTGGTGTATTTTAAACTTTTATTGGTTCAAAGTCTGTTTTGTCTAATATCAGAATGGCTATTCCTGTTTGGTTTGGGGGGGGGTTGTTTGTTTTTCCATTTGCCTCAAAATCTTTCTCCAGCTCTTTACCTTCCACCCATGGGTACCATTTGCAGTGCAATGGGTCTTGTGAAGGCAGAAGAAGGATGGGTCATGCTTTTTTTTAATCCAATTTGCAACTATATTCCTATTGAACAGTGTGTTCAGTTTGTTCATATATAAGTTAATTATTGATATATGGCAGTTGCTACTGTCATATTGCTATTAAGAGACTGCTTTGATTTTTACGTTGATCTTTACAGTCTTTAAACTCTGTGTTTGACTATGCTTTTCAAATGGGTAGAATAGATCTGTGCTTAGAAATCTTAAATATCTCTTAAAGGGCTGGTCTGGAGATGACATATTCTCTTAGGGACTGAAGGGTTTTAACTCTCCTTCATTGATGAAGCTTGGCTTGATGGTATAGAAAATTCCTTGCTGGAGTTGCTTTTTTTCAAGATTGTTAAAAATGAGACCTGACCCTTCCGGATTGTAGGGTTTCTGTTGAAAATCTGCTGCAGTTCTAACAGGTCTTCCTTGGTTGGTGGTCTTCTTCCTCTAGATGCCTTTAGCATTTTTTCTTTCATACTCATCTCAGCAAGATGGATTATTATGTGCCTTGGGAGAGAAGGAGTATTATATATCTTGGGGATGGTCTTATGTTGGGAGCTGGCCACAGAGGCCCACTGAGTGTTAGGGATCAGGGAGGGCCATGGACCCCAAGACCACTAGGATGTGTTCGCAAGCTGTTGACCCCATTTCCTTCCCCTTTTCCTACTTAGCACCACAGCCAGAGAAAACTCCTGCAAGTTTAAGCATAAAACTCTGAAACTGGGCCAACACAGCTAACTTTAGAAACTCATTGTTCCCATTTTTCACAGACTGCAGTTTGGTCTTGGTACAATTCACAGTTCAAACTTGGGTCACATTTGAGAGCCCTATTGCTGGTGAGAGGCCTTTTGTATTATGATTAGAATTAAGAAATTCTTATAGAAGTTAAGATGAATATATAGGATTTTAGAGTAGCCATTTTGTTAGAGATTGTAATCAACTGTTCCAAGAAGTGGCCCACTGTGAACTTTGGACTGGGCCACATTCTGGAGAGCCCAGCGAGATCTTTGGACTAGGCCACATTCTTTAGGAACCGGTTTTAAGCTATATTTGTTAAGAGTTACCATAGCAATTGTGTAAGTTAGGGTTTGTGTTAATTAGCATAGAATAAGAAAGTCATTAGGATAAGTTAGTCATCATTTAAGGTATTGTGTATGTAAGGGATTTCAAGGTTATTGATTAGAAACATTGTGGTATTAGGAAAGATTGTTAAGTTGCTTTTGAGAAACATTAACCAGCAAGCAATTTTGGATTTGTTCTTCCTCATGCCTAAAAGAACATCTGGTGGGTGGGGGATGCCCCTCATCCACCTGGCTTTGTGTTCACGTGAAAGACGTGAGTCTGACTGTGCAGATTTGGGGATAAAAGATCCATTGTTTCTCCCATTAAACAGTTTCTGCTCAAATCTTTGAACAGTTTTCCACATTCTTTCTTTCTTTTTCTTCTCTCTCTCTCTCTCTCTCTCTCTCTCTCTCGTTTAATCGCCGACGCTGTCACACCCAGTCTTCTGTTGTAATTCTTCACTGGAGTTCTCTGAATCTCATGCATCTTCATGGCCTCCTCTTTAGAAAGATAGGGGAACTGTTCTTTGATGATATCTTGGAAGGCTTGTTACAAGGTGTTTCACTGAGTTTCCTCTTCTCCCTCAGGGATGCCTATTAGCCATAGATTTGTGTCTTTACATAATCCCCAAACTCTCATAGGTTTTGTTTATTCTTTATTAACCTTCTTTCCTTGTTTTTGTCAGACTCGGTTAGTTCAATAGTACAGTCCTCAAGTTATGAGACATTTTTCCTCTGGCTGGTCAAATCGGCTCAGGCTTTCTACAGTATTTTTAAATTACATGAAAGAATTCTTAATTTCCAGAAGTTCAGATTGGACCTTCCTTATAATGGCCAGCTCAGCATTCACCTCCTGCACTGTTTTCATGGTCTGGATGATCAGTGTCTACCTTCTCATGTATCTTGTTGAGTGTCTTTACCATCCATAACCTGAATTCTATGTCTGTCATCATGGACAGGTCATTCTGCATGGGTTCCATTGCTTGGGATCTGGGAAGCTCTTCAGAGGATGTCAACTCATTAAGTCTTTGTGGATTGCCAGTGCTTTTTCGTTTTTGTTTTTTGCTGTTTCTTCCTCATTATTAGGATAGACACTTCTCTATTTTTTTTTATTATTAATTACATAAACTTGATAGTGTTTGGGTTCATTTTTTTTCCTGACCTCCCTGCTGGTCTGGACTGAGTTTGGGGGGGAGCAGTGGCAGGAAGTGGGATGAACTAAGGGGAAATCATCTGAAATTACTTTGTGTAGTCTGGTGGGAATAAAGTGAGAAATTTCTTCTAATTCAGACTTTCCCCTCCCTTTGGGACAAAAGATGGGGTATTGGCTGGAACTCCAGTGTCCTCTTCCACCAGAGAATGTCTCATCGGCAGGATTGGCAGGTAGCCAGGCAGTGCCCTGCAGCTCTTTTTGGCTTAAGTGCCCTCAGGGTTGTGGAGTGGCCTTCTTGTCTGGGCAGTACCAGATCTGTTGCACAGGGGTAGAAGAGAAGCAGTGGGGTGTTGTTATTGTTCCCTCTGTCCATAAGTGAGCAGAGTCACTGCCATTCCCAGATTTTGCAGAGGCACCCTGCCTCTTAATCCTGTCGTGCCCTGTGGAAGGGGCTATGACAACAATGTCAGATCCCTAAGGGCAAGCCCTATCTGCAGCCCTGTTCTAGGGCCACAATGCCTACTGGTACCAGGGAAACATCCTGAAGTGGTGGCATTGAACTGGTTACATTGAATCTGATGTATAATGATGAGAAAGGGAGAGGGAGCATCCATACAGCACAGATCACCTCCAAAGAGTATTTCCCGCTGATCTTCACGTTGGGGGGTGGGGGATTGGGAAACATGGTGCAGGACTTTGTGAATTGGATTTCCCATGCTCCACGTGGCTCCTGCCAGTGCCTCTGTCTATATTTAGGGCACCCCTCTGCTGATGTGGGAGGAATGTGGAGGAGGGGGTCTGGCTGTCTCTCCCTTGGCTGAGACTGCAGATGCTTATGTGAGGTGTGTAGGGAATAAAAGTTGTCATTGGGACTGGCTGCCTTCAGGAGTTTCTGGGGCTGGAAATTGTTCATCCTCAGCATTCCCAGATGATTGTGTGACAGACCTCAGCTTGGGTTTTCTGATCGAGCCTCAACGATTAGGTTTGCTCCTCCATATAGGTTTCTTTGCAGAGAGCTGCAATTGTATGATGTCTTCAGGCAGCCAACTTGGTCCTCCCCTTTAGTAAGAGTAGCAGGAAGATACAGTTATCTTTCTTCTGATCACAAGACTTTCAGTCATGGCAACTTCATCCAGTGTCTTCAACTTGAATGCGAAATTAGAATCTGATATCTTTACCTAAAAAAACCTTAAAACATTAACACATTTGTCTTTTAAATGTATCTAGCTATTTTAGATGTGTTCCACTGAAAAGGTTTGTTTAAGTTGTTGAGTTTGTCATTAAAGTGTACATTAAAATTTTAGAGACATTAAGGAAGACGAAATGCACAACATTGACTACAATGTAGTGTTTATCCTGTTTAATGTTGCTACAGTAGACTGTCTGGTAATATAGAATAAATAGAGTCTCTCTCATATTGCTGTAGCTGGAAAGTTGAGACTGGATAATATATGATTAACAGAAATGTATGGCTCATAGTTTTAGAGGCAAGGAAGTCCAAGATTAAGGTGCTAGCATCTGAATGGACTTCCTTGCTTTTTTACCATAATGCAGAAGGCAAAAAAGCAAAGAGGTCAAAGGGGGCCAAACTCAATCATTCATAACAGCAATATTCCCAGACACACCAAAAAGTGTTACCTCAAGAAATATGTGTTGTAACAACAACAGGAGGAATCAGAAAGCCTTGGAGAACTTCTTCAGTAGTACACTCACCTTTTGGGCCATGTGACTGACACTTCCTAAGGTCAGAACACGGTCAGGCTGACAGAGTTTCTGTTTTTCACACAGCCATGGCCACAGCAGAGAATACCCCTGAGAAGCCTCTACTCAGAGGCAAAAGAAGCAAGATCTGCAAGAAATGCTGACAGAAGTGGGGTTGGATGTTGAGTACTGGTTGCCCAAGCTACAGGAGGACTTGGGTGTGACCTGTGCCCAGGCATCACAACACCTAGAAGGAAAAGACCTTCAGAAGTTGCAATCTCAGACAACATCAATGGGAGAAAAGAGCCCTGGAGAAGTTCCTTAAGCTGTCACACTCACACAGTCTTTCAGAATTACAGGAGTTGCAAATGGAGATGATGAAAAAAAGGCAGAAGCAAGCAGAACAGTTCCCGCAAGAGCTGAGGTACTTGCTGTCAGATTGGAAGCAGCAACAAGAAGGAGCAGTGAGAAGAAAAGAAGCAGAGTTGAGGGAAGCAATGGACATACCTGAAGAGTGCTGGCCACCCCCTGAAAAGCCCCTAATAGAAGTCATGGAAAATATACAGAGACAACTCAAAGACATTGAAGGAACACTTTCCCACAGGCAAAACCTCCCAGATAAAGATCTGGTGAGAAGGGCATCAGGAGGGCTGGCCCTCCAGGGAATATATAAAGCCAGCCATCAAATGGGCCTTATTGAGAAGAGAGAGGAGCTACTCAATGTC
>CAUYQG010095430.1:0-54977 GCA_963574415.1 Tarsius wallacei
CTAGGTCTCCAAGAATCTCAAATGTGCCAAAAGGAAAAAAACAAACAACCCCATTAAAACAGCCCGGCAAAAGCCGGGCTCGGTGGCTCAGCCTGTAATCCCGCGCTTTGGGAGGCTGAGGTGAGTGGATTGCCTGAGCCCGAGGGTTCGATACCCGCCTGGGCAACTTGGCGAGACCTCATCTCTACAATAAATCAAAAAAATTAGCCCGGCGTGGTAGCGCACGCCTGTAGTTCCAGCTACTTGGAAGGCTGAGGCGGAAGGATCGCCAGAGCCCAGCATGTCAATGCTGATGTGACCAGGAGCGTGCCACTGCAATCCAGTCTGGGGGACGGAGTAAGACTCCAACTCCAAAAAAAAAAAAGTGGGCAAAAGGTATGAATAGACATGTCTCAAAAGAAGACATACAAGCAGCTCATAGACACATGAGAAAATGTTCAGCCTCACTAATCGTCAGATAAATGCAAATCAAAGCCACACTAAGATATCACCTAACCTCAGTAAGAATGACCATTATTAATAAAACAAAAAGCAACAGATGTTGGTGAGGTTTTGGAGAAAAGGGAATGCTTCTACACTGTTGGTGGGAATGCAAACAAGTTCAACTTCTATGGAAAACATTGTGGCAATTCCTAAAAGAACTAGAAATTGACCTTCCATATGTCCCAGCAATCCTCCTTCTGGGAATAGCCTGTGGGAATGCAAATCATTCTACAAAAAAGATACCTGAGCACAGTATTTATTGCAGCACTATTCACAGTAGCAAAAATGTGGAACCAACCATGCTGCTTATTGAAACTAAACTGTATAAAAAAATTGGTATTGCATACATGATGGAATATTACACAGCCATACAGAAGGAAAAATCTATGAACTTTGAATCAACTATGATGAATTTGGTATATATCATACTCAGTGATCTATTACAGAAAACAAAGAACTGAATATCACATGTTCTCACGCATACGTGGACCCTGAACACTTATAATACTACAAGAAAGGGATTGGCAGTAGTGGGACACTGTCAAGGGATGGGGGAACATAAAATTAATAAGGGTGCCTAATCCTAATCTAGGTGAAGTAAGGGCCAATGGGAGGCCCAAACTCCACCTGTGCCTAGACCACCTTTGTACCCAGTCCTGACTTGTATCCCACATTTTTAAAAGTTACAAATAAGTAAATAAATATTAAAGGATCAGAATCCTAAAGAAAAAAGGAAAATTTTCTTTGAGGAATGTTTAGTTTTTCACCAATGACTATACGTATTGCTGAATTTGGCAAATCTTTATTAATGCCAATGTGTGTCAGATACTGTGCTGGGTGCCAAAGAAGCAATGGTGAGAAAGATAGACGAGTTTCCTTCTCTCTCAGAAGTTGCAGTGAAATAAACTTAAAATTAGACAAGATATAGTTAACATTTCTAGTGGACAGAGTATACAGCAAGAACTCCTTAAAGGAATGAAGGGTGGTTTTATTGTAGTAGTAACCTTTGAGATGAAACCTAAAGACTGTCTAAGGTAAATCAAGCAAGAAGAAAAGCAGTGTCTTCCAGGTAGAAAAAAATATATATTTGAGGGTCCAGAGTCAATAGAGAGCCTGAAATATTGGATAAATTAAAAGCAAGATAATTTGGGCAGAGAAAACAGGAAATGGTGATAAGAAGACAAGGAAGGACTTAAATATTACATTAAAAGCCTGGGCTTTGAATTTTAGAAAGGTAGAGCCTGGAAAATTACTGGAAATAGAACTGAATGAGATATAGGAAGGTATCTGTCAGAGGACAGGTAGCAAAATCTAGATGGATGGTTTAGTCAAGTGGCAGATGAAGATGAAGAGAGTGAGTAGTTTATTTGACATGTTAGAAAATCAGAATTGGTAAATCTCAGAAATTTAATGGAGTATCGGAGGCAGTAGAGAAAAAGAGAACAGAATGATTTCTTGTTGACATTTCTCACCCACTAAATGGATGTATTTTTGATGTCATCAAAAAGAATAAAGGTAAAACATCCTTATAAAATACAAAGGTTAAATATAAGTTTAACAGCAGTTTTGTTGTATTTGGAAGAAGTCATTTCCTCAAATTTGCCTAAGTGACATGCATTAGTCTAGCTTATGCAATAAATGGTATTAATAAGAATGATGGAACAAATGCTATAAAAACTAAGGACAAGTCTGTATAAAGCTAACTGCTACAAACTAAATTCTAATGAATTATAGAACTATGGAGAATACTATATCTTTTTGGGGAGATGTGTACACAATGCATTGCAAGCAGCCTCTAAGTCTGAAAAATGGGCTGTTCCAAGTTTTTGACTGAAGGAAGAAACTACATAATAAAGGCTGGAGAATTGAATGGAGAGGGAAGTTGAGAAATTATTAGGCAGGGTTGATTGCTTTGAGGTAGAAGAAAGGAAGAATGACTGTTTCGGAAGGATTTCAATAAAGGTTTTTGAAGAAGACAGAAAGGTCACTGGAGTTTTATGAGATTGTATATTGTAGTAGCTTTTATAAAATACCCTTTTATGTCTTCTAATAATTGTCAGCAACATGTAAAGGCACATACACAGACACACACACACACTCTCAAATGTCAAAAGTGATTGAATTTCTTCATATGGTGGTAGGGTTTAAATCTGCCTACCTTTTGAAACAAGAGTTGAGACCACTACAACAAGGAAACCACTAATAACCTGAATTACTGAGAAGGATATGAACAGCGAATGGCTAACATGTTTCCTTCAGGCAAAGTAGCTTGTCTTGACAGAAACCAAAGCATTACTTTTCTCCACTGTCTTTTAAAGGATGATTTTGTAAAGAGGACATAATCATGACTTTCACATATCAAATACCAAGTAAACACATATCAATGATTGGATTTAACTTATGAGTTAATGAAGAAAGCAGTTTCAACTAGTTCAAACAAAATTAAAAGATTCATTTTTGGATGCAGTGAAAGAATGCTGAAATTAATTTACAAATAGATTTAAAAACTGGTGTATCAATAAGGTAATAACCAATTGTACACCACTACTATGTATTTCTGTGAACAAATCTCATCTGAGTCATCAGTTTTCTACATTTTACTGAGCTGTAAAATGACCCTCAAAAATAAATGGTAAAAATAAGCTGGATTTGTGACATAGGCAGAATACCAAGAAATCCTTCTTATTTATTTTTTATGTTTTGTCTATTTTAAAGTACTCCTTACATCTGAAGGTATCAGAAATAGAGAAACACTTATAAAGTCTGACCTCCAAGGTGAAAAGTTACAAGTTATCTTAGCAGAAGCTCTCACCTTCAGACCTGAACATAATATCATAAAAATAGGTAGATCTTTTTTTTTTCTTTTTTCTGGATTTCTTCTTTATCTACATCAGTAACAAACTAAGCTTACATACTTCAGATATTACATCTACCTATATTCCTCCTATCCCTTCTGTGAAATTAGTAAAAAATAATTTAAAGCCATTTGCAAGCTAACAAATAAATCACAACTAAATTCTAATAGGAAATTCTGGAAAGAGTGGACACTGGAGTGAGACTCCAACCCAAAAAAGAAAAAAAAAGAGAAAAAAAAAAGAAATAATAATAGATGGGAAAGTATCTAGTCACGTACAATGTTATAAACTCAGAATGGAATATTAAAGCTGGGTTTTGAATTCACTGTTACAGTACCATATTATGGAATTCAAAATATGTATTTACTTCAGATAATTTGAGCATGAAAATGAAATAGTTGAATGAAAGCGAGTGCAATATAAAGGGAGGTGATGATTACTAGGCTGCAGGGATAGTTTCAGGGATAAACACATAAATCAATATTTCTACAAAAGTATCAGTGGATTGTATATTGAAGATGAGTGAAGAAGTAAGAGAGGAACAACAAAAAGATGGTAAAATAGTGCCTGAACTTTTTCAATTTTCTAACTGTCAATAGAGTTTCATACAAATGCCTTATGGATTATGCTTTTCACAAAATAATCAACAATAATTTGATCTTAACATATATGAAAATTATTTTCTATATCGACAAATTCAATAAATGGGGAAAAGTTCATGTTTCCCATTTCTTCTTCAACATAGTCACATACAGTTCAGTACTTTCTAGATTTTAAGATATATATCATGGGATGTGAAGTGGATGATTTTCATGTCTCTGAGTAATGATCACTTACATCCATTTCAAAATGTAAAAAAGATTAATTATTTTTATTCAGTGTTATACAATAAATATGAGACAATCAAATGGAGAATAATTTCTTAAGAAGACTTTTTTATTTATACTTAGCCATTTTTATTGCCAACTTAATTTTAAATATGATATAATTATATATAAACTTGTTTTATTTGGCAAGAATACTGTATCTGTTTGCTAGAGTTGCCTTAACCAAATACCACAAAACAAGTGACTTAAACAACATAAGTGTAGTATCTCAAGGTTCTGGAGATTTGAAGTTCAAAACAAGGTGTCAGCAGGGTTGGTTCCTTCTGAGAGTGTGAAGACAGGATCTGTTCCAGATCTCTCTCCTTGGCTTGTAGATGGCTGACTTCTCTGTGTTTTTTCATATCATCTTGCTTCTGTATGGGTCTGCCTCTGTGTCCAACTTTTTTGGCTTTTATAAGGATACCAGTAGTATTAAATTATAGTCCACCTTAGTGACCTCAGTTAAATTTTATTACAGTCTACAAAGACTCTATTTTCACATTAAGTCACATTCTGAGATACTGAAGATTAGGATTCCAACTTTTTTTTTTTTTTTGAGCAAAGGGGAACACAATTCACTTGGAACAAACAGTCTGCTGCATGGAGCATATGGTTGGCATTGTTGTTATCTAAATCAATGAATTAAATAATATTGTGTGATGCTGCTGCAAATTTTTACATATAAATTTTATAATATATTAGGCAAAATAGATGTGTGGAAAGTTAAAAAGTAGTATATTTATATCAATTTAAAAATTAATTTTACTTATAATTTGCATAGTTAATCAAATAGCTTTACGTCACTAGTATCACATTAAATAATACACTAATACTTGCTAAATACATGTATTATTTTACTTTCTGATATATTGCACTTAATAGAAATTCTCAACATGAAAAATAAGAACTTTATGCATTTAATTATAAGATCTAGTATATTAAATTTTATATGATGTTTTGTGGCATTTTTTAAATGACACCAGGAATTTAACTCATATATATATACTATATATATATATTATATATATATTTTTTAAGTTAAGATAAAGTTTGTTCTTATAATGGCATATTTTCTGCCACAAATACAAGATCATTTATATTAATCATCTTCTTGGTACCAAGTATACTCTGCTAAATAAAAATATTACATCAGACAAGACCAGCAAGCAGAAATTTATTTTATTCTAACACTCTTGCCAGCAATAGGGGAGAGTGCACAGACCAAATCTTGAAATTCAACATTACAGAAACAAATGATCAAAGAAATTCTGAAAGCTGATATGGGAGGCTTTTAGACTTTAGGTGCTTGCTACTCAATGTTATGTCCACCTAAATAAACTTTATACTGTACTTATAACAGGAGGTAATTTGACAAATTGAAGTAAGGTAGCAACAGAAGTTAGGCTCCTACCTTCACAAAGAGACTGAGAAATGGAATTCTATCATCCTTGATGATTAAACTTCAAAGAGGTGGCTCCCAAATTCTTGAGAAAGACAATCCTAAGCTTTAAACAGGTAAAGCGGCTTTAAATAACAGATTTATGTATAAAAAGGACAGGGAAAGAATATACAGTTACAAGTTTTCTAAAGCAAGTGCTCAAGAAAAGGGAGATCAGGCACCCAGAGGCAGTAATTAATGGACTTTATTTTCTTGAGGTATATTCCTTATTTTTTTTTAAGTTTTTATCATGGGGGAATATTAAATTTTATTAAATGATTTTCAGCACTTATTGAAATGATCATATGGTTTTGATCCTTGATTCTGTTGATGTGATATATCATATTTATTGATTTGCATATTTTGAACCACCCTTGTATTCCTGGTATGATTATAAAGAATGATATTTTGAATGTGGTATTGAATTTCATTTTATAATATTTTGTTGAGGATTTTTACATCTATGTTAATCAAATATATTGGCCTGTAGGTTTGTTGTGGTGGTCATTTGGTTGTGTCTTTGTCTAGTTGGGTAAAAGAATAATGCTGGCTTCATAGAATGATTTTTGAAGAAAAGTATTTATTTTTTTGAAATAATTTGAGTAGAATTGGGGGTATCAGTTCTTTAAATGTCTGGTATAACTCAGCAGTGAAGCTATCAGGTCCTGGGATTTTCTTTGATGGGGAGACTTTATTATTGTTTTGTTCTTATTACTTGATAGATATACATTATCTATTTAGGTTGTCTATTTCTTCATGGTTCAGACCTGATAAGTTGCATGTATCTAGTAATTTATTAATTCTTCCAGGTTTCCAATTTGTTGGTATATAGCTGTTGAAAATAGTGATCCTTTATATTTATATGGTATCAGTTATAATGTATTTTTAAATTTGATTTTATTTATTTGGGACTTTATTTCTTAGTCTGTCTAAATTTTGTCATTATTACTTATCTTTTAAAAATACTTTGTGTTTTGTTAATCTTTTGTATGTTTTAGTCTGTATTTCAATTATTTTTTCTCCCTGATTATTTATTTCCTTCTACAAATTTTGGGTTTGGCTTGTTCTGGCTTTTTTAGTTTTGATGTGCATAATTTGATTGTTTATTTGATATTTCTACTATTTTTGATGCAGGTGTTTATTGCTATAAACTCCCCTCTTAGTGCTGATTTTTCTATATCCAATCCTGCAGTCCTGCTACTGGGTATATATCCGAAAGAAAGACAATTGGTATATGAAATAGATATCTGCACTGCCATGTTTATTGCAGGATTATTCTCAATAGCCAAAATATGGAATCAACCCATGTGTCTATCAATGGGTGAATGGATCAAGAAAATGTGGTATATACATATGCAATGGAATAGTAGTCAGCCATAAAGATAATGAAATCCTGTCATTTGGCACTATGTGGATGAAATTGGAGGACATTGTACAAAAAAGGGTATTAAGAACAATGGGAGATTAAAAATGCCAAAAAATAAGGAACATAGAGTCATGATATTCAATGAAATTCATTTTAAAATGTTGCTTAAGCTTTTCATTACCATGATATGGGTTAAATATTTTTAATTTTGTGAGACAATAATTATCTTTAACTTAAACATGTGTTTTGGGCACCATATGGGTCTCTGTTTAATCAACTACACAGGAAAACTTCAGTTACTTGTTTCGATTTCTATTATTAGAAAAGCAGCTTAGATAATTGGTTTTGAAGAGGATTAAGTTATTCATTTTAATGTGTATGCATTGATCACTTAAAATGAGCCAGACAATAACCTAGACTAACAAAAAAAGAGTAAGTTTTTTCTCACAGGAAGCTTATATCCTAGAAGGATAAGTATACATACACAAATATGCAAGTAAATACATAGTCTAACATAAAGTATTACAAAGAAAAAAATAAAGTAGCAAGATAAGGTTTGTCTGGGTGTATGATGCAATGGATATAAAATGTAAGCACAGCTGTAGACCAGAAGACCAGTTAGACAGCTATTGAAGGAACCCAAGGGATAAGAGGATAAAAGAGTTTCCATTAGTTGGATAGGAAGACTGAAAATAAAGTAGGTTTGGAAGGGAGGATTAAGAGTTTAACTTTAATTATTAATGATTTTATTCATGTGCTATAGGTTTAAAATAAAATATGGGCCGGGGTAAGAGTAAATGGACACAGTAAGCATAGACTCTTCTTTACGGGAATTCTGCTGGCACAAGGTAAAGAGAAAGTTTGCAATTGCTGAAGGGAGACATGAGGAATAAGTGGCTTTTCCAACAAATATAGTAAAGTTAGAAAGGCTAATAATGCAGAATGGAAGGGAGGAATTTATGTTTCAAAAGATGAAAGAGAGAATGTATTCTCTCTCTTCAACCTTAAAGAAAACTTGCAGTAATAATCATAATACCTATGCTTATACGTTGTTATAATTTGACCACATTTCTTTGTCATTAGTGCTTTCTCACTCATTCGGTCTTCTGTTCCTTAAGTATAAAGATTGATATATGTGAAAGTATAGGTAGAGATAGAGATATAGGTACAGATAATGAAACCATAGATTTAGATAATTTTCTACACTATTTGAGACTAAACTGCATGTTGTACTTATTTAATTCATTTGTTTCGTTAATATATTAACTTTTAGTAGGTATGATAGGCTTGAATAAATGACACCTTAGGTCCCAAAATGTACCAATACTCTCCTTCAAAAACTCCCTGAAAAAAAGAATTTGGTATGTGGATCACATAGAAATCCCACAAAATGGCAGAAGTGCCACATATATGAAAGTTCTTGGTTACTTTTCTTTATTTTCACTTCCCCTATTTCCTTATCTGATAGACCTCTATGTGTAACATTTTCTTGTTTTGAAATACACACAATTCAAAACACTTAAAGGAGAGATGCTAGCATAAAGAGGTAAACATATTTAAGAAAAAACATATAGGAAAAAAGCATACCTAGGGAATCATATTAAACTATTCAAAATCAATTCCATTAAATATATTGTGTTTTAGTTTTAAAATGTGAAAAGAATAAATATCAGGAGGTTAGAAAAACTATAAGAAAAATACATTGAGTGTGTAAGAAGCTCTAAGAATAAGTTAACCCTCATGCACTTTGTCAAAATGAAATGCAAAGGCAGTTTGAAATTCTGTAGAATATTATAGTGAGTGACTCTATTGATGACATTGACTACCTGGGCCTGGTGAATAGGAATTGATACATACTCTAGATGCCTAATGACACACAAACATGCCAGAGAATTGAAGATCAAAATCTGTGAAGTTTTAGAGTAAGGTTTAGAGAATTACAGTAATTCAGGGTATGCCAAGGTATTCCTTCCAAAGAAAGAATACGTTGTTTCTCTTTACTCTCTACCATCAATAAAAAGGCATAGCATTTGAGTTTTGGAGACAGTACACAATGAACCTGGTAGTTTATTTCATTGGATTGTTTCTACTTGGTATGAATGGTGATTCCAGTGATATTAAGACTTTTCTCAACTCTAGATGTGCGTTTCATGCCCCTTGCCTCAGTGTCTACACCAGCAACACCATCTGAAGATTTTTGGAGTGCTTTGTCTACTATCAAGTTATCCTACACAGAATAGTCTTGGACAATGGAGTCATTTTACAATAAAGTTTTTACCTCATATCTCATCACTCAGAAGCAGCTGGTCTCAGAGTAGAGGGGTGGCCATTTACAGAAAGACTTCTAGCTGACATGCCTTCTTGATGACAGCACACTATGGGATTGGGCACTGTCTTTTTCCATGTGAGACATAAGAAGAAAACAGCTGCTGATGCAAGACATGAATATAGATTGCTTCATTTAATTATCATTTTTAGGAATCCATGTGTGAAATATAGCCCCATAATTTTAGGCTTTTCTAAACTACAGTTTTCCACAAGATACCGTAAAGTTTTCAGCAAACTTGAAGTTACAACTATGTATTGATTATTGTGGCCTTTCTATGCCAATGGACCAGCAGACAAAGAAGGAAAAGAAAGGGCTTACTGTCTCTGTAGGTGTAGGCAATTTTGATTACCACGAGAAACTAGAGGTACTCATACATAATGGGAACAATGAAAAGTTACTTAGAACTACTCTAGTGAACAGATAATGGAAGCAAACACAACCTGATCAATATACCTTTGATGATCTAGCTACCTAAAACAAGCAAACAGTATCTGGATATTTTTCATTAAAAAAGATATTAAAGAAAGGAGAATTAGATAATACACACCTTGGAGTTTATTCAAATAAATATGTGTAGAAATATTGACATCCAATGACTGCTCAGGACAATAGTAAACTGTTTTTTACTATCTTCCACTATCGTGTGTTGAATAATGGCCTTCAAACATAGACACCAACGGGTATTTGTCAATGTGACCTTATCTGAAAATAGAATCTTTGCTGATGTAATTAATGTAATTAGGGTAGGGATCTCAAGGTGAAATTCAGTCACATAGCTTTTTTTCCTTTGTGTTTTCCTAGAGTCTCTTCTCTCTCTGTGTGTGTCTCAAATCTCTGTTTTATCTTATAAGACAAGGATTGGAGGGGCACATTCACAAACGAAGGAATGTCAGGGATTGCCAGCAGCCACCAGAAGCTAGGTGGCTATCAAATAGATTCTTTCCCAGAGTCTCCAAAAGAAAGCAACCCTAACGAATGTACTGACACTTTGATTTTGGACTTTTGGTCTCCAGAATTGTGAAAGCATATGTTTGTTGTTGTTTTAAGCCATAAATTTGTCTTAATTTTTTAGGGCAATTCTAGGAAACTAATGCTCTTACCAAATCTAAATACAAATTCAGTTCCCATTATTTTAAGATATCTCCATTAAACGTTGGTTCAATGACATGATTGAGAGCTATATATGGAAACTATTTTAAAGATCAGAGATTTGGCATTATGATATTTTAGTGGCATTAATTTTGTGGCCAGAGAATGCCCATAGCTGTGATTTGTAGTAACTCTAAACTCAAAAAATTCTTAGCTAAAAGGAAAGTCATATGCTTCCCTCTTCAATTTATTTATTTCCTTCAACCAAATTATAGCTAGGTAAAGTTTGTGACTGAAGACCCAGGCAATGTTTTCTTCCCTCCTCCTGAATCTAAGTGTTATGTAGTTCATGGCATATAAAAGGAAGAGAGAGAGGGAACCTCTGAAGAGAAGCTTTGCCTTTGCCTTCATTCTACCTGGATTCAGAAAGCAGGAGTTCAAAAAAACAGTCTTGGAGCTCTTTCAAGAGATTGTATTCTTTAAGGCCCACTAGCCCTATCTTACAATATAATGAGTCCAGTTAATATATCCAGATTTGACATCTCCTTTTCTGAGAAATGGTGTTAAGAAGAGGGCACATATATACATTCTCTTTTATGGACATAGAAACAATGTAAAGACTGCAAAAGGATGTTTCCTTCCTTTCAAATATTAGCACCAGCTGCATTTGCACAGCACTTTTTTGTGTGTTTGGGGAGTTTCAGCTTGATACATAAGCATGGTGTCATGTTTGTGAGTTCATCTTACCAGGAATAACAAGAAATATCCTGAGGCCAAAATGTACCGACTATAAAAAAATCAATGGTTAAATTAACAGATTTTTTAGATTAAGAAAAGTAAGTTGGTTGACTAGATTATATACATAAGAAGATAACCACACAAGGACAAACAACTAAGCAAGATCTTCCCAGCTTTGCAAAGAATACAGAGCGCAAAATCATTTTGTGATCATGACCTACTATAGTAAAGGTGTATAGTTGTCATAATATAAAACAGAAGAGTGAATACATTTTTTAGGCTTTTTAAAAGAGAATTTAAATTTTGGATGATTTTATTTGTTGACCTCTTTAACTGGAGAGTATTCAACATTAAGACAAGTACTATTATGTACTAAGCTAAATATAACTGGATGCAACAACTCCTCGTTTTCAAAACATAAAATTTTGTGCATGCAAAACATTCAGAGTATTTTGACCCAAGTGAATTAAATCAACTAGCACCAACACATTTCTGACTCAGGCAACGGTTCCCCAGCATGGTTTATTCATGACAGCTGTCAAAATTGTTTGACTCAACTATAGTAAGGAGGCAATGGTGATCATCTAACAAATCAATCTCATGTGTTAGAGACTGATAATAAAATATGAATGCCTTTGATCAAGAAAAGTAAGACATGGAAAGATTATTTGAATCAATTTAGCACCCCCCCAAAAAAAAAGATAAAAGCAATTAGTTGGTGCTAGAAGACTCCTTGCTGTTAGGAGACCCTTTGTAAACTTGAATAGACTTCACTTTAGGTCCTGTTGTGCAGTTCACTGGTTATGGAACTTTGAGCAATTTATGTAAGTTTTTTGAGTCTCAGTTTTCCACATCTTTAAAGTTAGTATCAAACTACAAGCTACATTAAATTACTGTCATGAAGATTAAGTCATGTGTGTAAAATTATTGATGAATAGAAAAGTGCCATCCACCTCTAAGTCACAGTATTTCTTCTACTTCTGGAGATACCTTGGGGAGCTCCATGGCATGAAACACATGTTGCCAATTGGAAAAGTCACCTTTTCTATCCCCCTTTGTTTGCAGTACTTTTCTTCCTCCCACTTGGAAGGCACAGTACCATCCAACTGTGGGTGGTTCTATACCTCAGTAAAATCTGTACAGAAAATGCATTTATTGTATGGTGCAACGTGTGCTGAGAAATAAATGGAATGTGACAAGAAAAAATTCAGTTCTGCTTGGCTTTCAGTGATGTCAGGATGAGACAGTGATGCCCATGAAAAAAGCCAATTGAAGAATGAACATAGAAGACAACCCCAGTAATTGGGAACTTCAGGAGTCTGACTTGCAGTCCATACTTTGGAGAGTCACAAAAGTACTGAGGAAAGATATTCAAAAGTCAAGACACTTGAAGGAATTATGTTTCCTTTATAGCCAAACTATATTGGCTATAAAGCCTGGCCAACTCCGTTGGTATTTAAATTGCATATTAAATGCTTTACAAATAAAATGCACAAGGTTCTTCAGAGAAATAGAGCCAATAGGATATACAGACACGTATCTAAGGGGAGATTTATTAGAGGATCATGTGATTATGGAGGCTGAGAAGTCCCACATCTGTCATCTTTAAACTGGAGAATACCAATGGCATAATTCAGTCTGAGAACCAGGAGCAGGGACATCTGAGGACAGATGATGGATGTCCCAACTCAAACAAAAGCAAACTTGCCTTTAAAGGATTAGGTCATGCCTACCTGCAATGGCAAGGATGGAGCTTCTTTACTCAGTTTACCAATTAAAATGATAATCTCTTCCAGAAGCACCCTCACAGACACACTCAAAACTAATGTTTGACCCCTGTACCCAAATATTTTTTATTCAATCATCAATCCATTAAAAAATTAATAATTTTCGAATCTGTCATGTATAGCATTAGAAGTGTGTACATAGGCTGCCAATTTACTTCTCACATTATTTTCAGCAAGTACATTATTCTAATTTTAACTCTAAGGAGTCTGATGTGTGGAGCAATTAAGTGGCACATGAATAGTCATGCATTCACCTTAAGACAGAACTGGAATTTGAGCCTATTTTTTTTCTGCTTACAAAAATACTGTTTTTAGATTATTTGTCATGCACTCACTTAATTTGTTACAATAAATTGAATTTTAAAATTTTAAATAAAGTTTAGCAATTTTTTATGTTCTCTGAAAATCAGAGACATTATGACATAGTAATTTACATATATCAATTTTTTTAGCCTGAATGGAAGAAGGTGGTTATGGTAAATTCTGTCTTCCCTTTGTGTACCCTCAAGAAGTATTTTACTAGATTACAGATTTTTTCACAGCTCTTCCTGCCAGGTTACAGGTAGCCTCTATAACTTCTTTTAGCTTTATTTCCCTCCTAAACTATGGTTCTCATCAGAAATATTCATTAGAATTACCTTAGAGTCTTACTAAACTAAAGGTTCCTGAACTCACTCCAGGTATACTGATTCAGAATAGTGTAGGCTGAGCCACGAAAGCTCCATTTTTAAACTACAGACCAGTTCATTCTGAAATGCTCAAGACTATCTTTTACACAAAGCCCACCCACATTGGTTGGTGGCAGTATGCCTGACCCTTAATTTTGCTGCAACTCCCAACCTCCATGTCTGGGTCCAGCCCTGTGCCAGGAGGTTCTTCTGCTTATACCATATCCTATAAGGTTGAGTCATATTACAGCTCAGCTATCTCATTCACATTCCATGATAATTCTTAGTGTATTCACATCCATTCTCAGAGATGTGATTCAACCTTCATAGACACTGAAAGCTCTGGGGCATATCTTATCAAAACCCTAGTCAGGACTGTCATCACTGCTCCCTGCCCCGGGTAGCTATGCTCCTGATGTCAACCTTGATTGTTCCTTGGTTGACTTTACAACTCCAGTTCTCCACAAAAAAAAATCTCATTTCAGAATGAAAGTATAGATATAAAATAGTTCTAGTTAGTTAATAATGACTTTGTGCCTTGGAGTCAGTGCTAATTATATACTACTGCATGTGGCTACCTTAATAACTCTGTTAATAGAAAGTGTGAACAAGTAAAATCAGTAGTTGAGTTGAATTTTTCTTATAAGTATATTCTGAATTTTATATTTGAGTGGCATGCTGGCATTCTTTAGAAAAAAATTTTTGGGAGCTTTTCTGAAATAGGTGCAGTGAATCTAAAGAAGTAATTTGCACTGACTAAAAAGTATAAAGGAACTTTCTCTTAAAGCATCTATTATTTCATGAGATTTAAAATAAACCGTTCAGAACAAAGTCTTTAGTGCTTTATTTGTAAAATATAATGTAGTAACTGGTGTGTTTCTCTTTGCTTTTCATACCTGAAATGGTAAGAAGTATTGTGAGCAATAAAATAATTGAGGCTAGATATAACCACCTAGAGACTGTCATTGTGTCAGGAACTACTCTTATGGCCAAGTAGGTCTCAGGGGAAGTTCAGCAGTTGACAAAGAACTCCACCCCTCATCGACAGAAGGGGTTGTTTTTGTTCATCTGATTTGTTTCAATCTGTATTTTGTTCCCAACAGAAATAACAAGACTAGTAAAATATGTCCTAGAGAATCAAAGTGGTCAGGACAGATTCTAGACTACTTACGAAGGATGGGTAAATATCTTGTATTAATCAATCAACAATTTTAGTATGAGAATTTGATATGAGTGAAACAAACAGAAACTTGTTAACATTAAATTTGAATCTTGATTCAAATGCTTACAAACAGTCATAATTTAGAAAAGGGATTAAGCTTTGGGCTTTTGTCTGATTTTTATACTGTGATTTTTGTTTGAACTGCTTTTACGTGTTTGTTACCCTGCCTCATTAAAGAAAATGTGAGTTCTTAAGATTCGAGAGTCAGCTAAGTTGTTCTCTCCTCCTGCATACTGTTTACCCACAGTTCGATTAGGTTGTTGTTTCTCAAAATAGTGTGATGAAAAACCAGTTGTTTTCTTTCTTCAAGCCCTAGTCCCTCATGGACTAAAACTTTAGTAAAATAGAATAATTTAACAATCCAAATTTTATGAATTATTAGAAAAATAGTATTTTATATGTTGCCACAATGTTGAATTGTTATAAAAGTTTCTAAATGTGCAATCTCAATGTCTGTATTTTAAATTGATGAATGAGTTTATAATTTCCAACACACATTTTCTGAGGAATATACTGAATTAGAAGACTTTGCTCTCCTGGGTTATATCCCAATTATTGTGCCTTCTTAGATATCTATCTTCCCTTTTTCTATAAACATTTTTATGGCAGATTACATTTTTTTCTTTCTTGCATAAGAAGCTTAAAACTCAGAGAGACTCGTGCAACAAATGCTTGCAAAAATATATGTGTGAAGAAATGACTCTAAAATATAAATAGCAATATCTAATTTAAAAATCTGATTCTAACAACTAAAGGAAATAATATTTTAGTGTTTCTGGAACATAATAGGAACTCAGTAAGTGCTAGCATGTTTACTGCAGAAATCTTGACATGGATGAGACCACTGTCCTCTCTTCCCTCTGATGATATCACCAGTTTTATGAGATCTTTCTACCTGGTGAAATAGCTGGATAGATAAGTTGGGAGGTTTTAAGTCTCATTTAGAGCAAACCAAACCTACCTGTCATTCAGTATCTTAAGATGGTTGCGTTCTTCCTTTCTGGTTGTGTTCCTTCCTTACTTCATAAGGGGTCATATCCTATGTGGCAAACATGTATGAAACCTAAGTGACCCATAAAATATGAATGTTTACTGAATGCCAGGAGGAAAGATAAGTGTGCAGGCAAACATGGAATTACAGAGGTCTTTGTCACTTAGGAAGACAACCCACATCCTTCAATACGAATGAAAGAGACTGGTATTTTTTTCTATACAAGGGGAACCCCCCCAAAATGGAATTTATTTATTTATTATTTATTATTTTTTTCTTTTCTTTTTTTTTTTTTTTTTTTTTGAGTTGGAGTCTCCCTCTGTCGCCCAGACTGGAGTGTAGTGGCCGCTCCCTGCCACTGCAGCCTCGACCTGCTGGGCTCCGGCGATCCGCCTCAACCTTCCAAGTAGCTGGAACTACAGGTGCGCGCTACCACACCCGGCTAATGTTTTTGATTTATTGTAGAGATGAGGTCTCGCCAAGTTGCCCAGGCGGGACTGGAACCCGCGGGCTCAGGCAATCCACTCACCTCAACCTCCCAAAGCGTGGGATTACAGGCTGAGCCACCGAGCCTGGCTAGAATGTATTTATTTGAAAAAAATGTACATTTATTTTAACATGTTTAATTTCAGTCACCTTCAAAGTACTCTCCATTTGATGCAAGACACCTATTAAGACACTATTTCCACTGGTCAAAACAGTTTGTGAACTTGACAATTTTGATGCATTTTAGTGCTTCTGTGTTTTTTGTTTCACCTCTTTTACATTGACAAAAGTCCTTTGAGGACTTTTTTCATCAGGGAAATTTTAAAAAGTTGCTGGGCATGGGCACTTGGGGTTTTGACAGGAATTGGTTGCCAGTTCCAATTTCCATAAGAGTGTCTCCTGTATTTTCTAAGGTTGGTATAGTTTGCAATTTTACGTTTAGGTCTTTGATCCATTTTAGAGTTGGTTTTTGTGTATGGTGATAGGTAGGGGTGTTGTTTTAATCTTGTGCATGTGGTTAGCCAGTTTTCTCAACACCATTTACTGAATAGGTTCTCCTCTCCCCAGTGGTTGATGGTGGGGCTTTGTCAAAAATGAGTTGGTTGAGAAATTGAAGTTTTGCTTCTGAAATCTCAATCCTGTTCCATTGGTCTATATGCCTGTTCTTGTACCAATACCAGGTTGTTTTGTTTATTGTAGCTTTATAATAAGTTTTAAAGTCTGGGAGTGTGATACCTCCCGCTGTTTTCTTTTTCTTTTCTTTTCTTTTTTTTTTTTTCCTGAGGATTGTTTTGGCTATTTGTGGTCATTTATGTTTCATATGAATTCCTGTACTGTTGTTTCCAGGTCTGAGAAGAATGCTGCTGGTAATTTAATGGGTATTGCATTTAATGTGTAGATTGCCTTGGGTAGGAAGGCTATGCTAACAATGTTGATTCTTCTAATCCATGAACATGAAATATTTTTTCCATTTGCTTGTGTCATCTTTGATTTCTTTGAGCAGTGTTTTGCAATTTTCATTGTAAAGGTCTTTCACTTCTCTGGTTAGAAAGATACCAAGGTCTTTCTTTTCTTTTCTTTTTCTTTTTCTTTTTTTTTTTTTTTTTTTTGACTTCTGTGAATGACAAGTGGCACCTCATTGAACTGACAAGCTTCTACAAAGCAAAAGAAACCATCAAGAAAGCGGGAAGACAGCCCACAGACTGGGAAAAATAATATTTGCCAACTGTATGGATCCTTACATCTAGGATCTACAAGAAACACAAATGTACCAAAAAGAAGAAGAAAAAAAAAAAATAGCCCCATTACAAAGTGGACAAAAGATACGAATAGACACTTCTCAAAAGAAGACATATGATCAGCCAACAGATACATGAAAAAATGCTCAGTCTCACTAGTCATCAAAGAAATGCAAATAAAAATCACATTGAGATACCACCTAATTCCAGTTGGGATGACCATCATCAATAACTCAAAAAACAACAGATACTGGAGAGGACGTGGGGGGAAGAGGAGGTACTTCTACACTGTTGTTGAGATTGTAAACTAGTACAACCTCTGTGGAAAACAGTTTGGCAATTCCTAAAATATCTAAAAATTAACCTCCCATGTGACTTCACAATCCCCCTACTGGGAACATACCTGGAGGAACTCAAGTCATTCTGCCAAAAAGATACATGCACATGCATGTTTATTGCAGCATTATTCACAAGTGAAAACATGGAACCAACTGTGCTGCTCATTGAAAGAGAACTGGATAAAAAAAGTGTAGTACATATACATGATGGAATATTACACAGCCATAAAAAAGGACAAAATTATGAATTTCACAGCAACTTGGATGTACTTAGAGTCTATAATACTGAGTGATCCATCACAGAAACAAGGAACTGAGTACCACAGGTTTTCACTCATAAGTGAAACTTAAACATTTATAATACTATATGAAAGGGATTGACAGTAGTCAGAAACTGCCGGGGGCAAGACACATCCCATCAACAAGGGTACCTGCATAATGAACATTTGCATACCTAACTCTGAATTGTATCCCATATCTTTTAAATAAAAACGTAACAAAATAAATAAACAAATGAATAAAAAGTCAATGGTGCAAGATCGGGTGATTAGGGCGTGTGAGTCATGCCTTTTTTGGACAAAAACTTTGCAGTGTGGGCAGCTACTCTTTGAGTGTGGGCAGCATGAAATGGGAAAACGTGTTGACAGGATATCTAAAAAGAAATTCACTGAAGCCTGATACAGACTCTCACAACAATGCTAGCTGGTACACTGATGCCAATGGGTTTCTAGAATACTTACCTAGCGGGGGAATCTTGTACTTCAAGGGGCTCACCTTCCAAAAGATAATTCTGGTATTTGAGGAGTTCCTTCTCATACCTAGTACATTGTATTAAAAATAATTATTGTAGGCAGAAACATTTGTTGATATTATTTTGAAATTCACCAGACATTGCAAATGATAAAAGAGCTTATTTTTATTCTATTTAAAGTTGTAGGGTACAAATGAGGATTTCTAAATCAAACAGGCTGCAGGCAGGTGAAGTTTGAACTTTTAGCTGGCACTCTCACCCCTTAGTACTGGATCAGGTATCCACTGTGTTGGCAAATTCCCCTATCCCACCTCCCTCCCTCCCTCTCCTAGGTGTACCCCATGATTGCCAATCCCATCTCAGTGTTAATGTGACTAGTGTTCAGGGCCTACTTAGGAGAACATTTGGTATTCAGTTCTTTGTTTCTGTCATTGTTTACTTAGTATGATGCTCTCCAACTGCAACCAAGTTGTTGTAAAGGCCATGGTTTTGTTCTTTTGTATGGCTGCATAATATTCCATTGTGTATACGTACCAAGTTTTCCAGCCCACTTTCAATGGGCATTTGGGTTGGTTCCATGATTTTTCTATTATGACTAGTGCAGTAATAAACATGCGTGTGCTGGTGTCTTTTTGTAAAGCAGTTGATGTTCCTCTGGATATATTACCAGGAGAGGGATGGGTGGATCATATGGAAGCTCAATTTTTATTTCTTTGAGAAACCATGACACTGTTTTCCATAGAGGTTGAATCAGTTTACATTCTCACCAACAGTGTAGAAGCGTCCCCTTTTCTTTATATTTGTGCCACCATGTGTAATTTTCTGACTTATTAATGATAACCATCCTTACCAGAGTTTCAGTGGTATCTCATTGTAGTTTTGATTTGCATTTTTGTGATGATTGGTGAGGCTGAGCATTTTTCCATGTGTCTGTTGGGTGCTTATATTTCATCCTTTGAGAAATGCCTGCGTATGTTCTTTGTCCACTTTTTAATGGCCTTGTTCGTTTTTTATCTTAGTTATTTATTTTTTCTTTCAGTTCATTCGAGTTCCTTGTAGATACTGGATATTAGGCCTTTATAAGAGGCATAGTTTGCAAATATATTTTTTATCATTCTGTGGGTTGTCTCTTTCCTCTCTTGATGGCTTATGTTGCTGCACAAAAACTTTTCAGTTTAATACAGTCCCACCTGTCTGTCTTATCTTTTGTTGCATGTGCTTTTGGGGACTTGGTCATGAATTCAGTGTCTACTCTGATGTCTAGAATGCTGTTCCCTACATTTTCTTCTAGGATTCCTACAGTTTAAGGTTTTACATTTAAGTCTTTGATCCATTTTGAGTTTTTTTTGTATATGGTGATCAGTTGGGGTCCAGTTTTATTCGTCTATATGTGGCTAGCCAGTTTTCTCAAAAACATTTGTTAAATATGGTTTTCTTTTCCCCATGATTGTTATTGATGATTTTTTGAAAGAAAAATTGGTTAAGGAACCATGTTTGTATTTCTAGACTCTTCTGTCTTATTCCATTGGTCTATATGCCTATTCCTGTACCAATACCATGTCCTCTTGATTACTGTCGCCTTGTATATAGTTTAAAATCTGGAAATGTGATACCTCCAGATTTTTGTTTGTTTATTTGTTTTGTTTTGTTTTTGTTTTTGTTTTTGTTTTTGAGTTGGAGTCCTACTCGATCGCCCAGACTGGAGTGCAGTGGCCGCTCCCGGCCACCGCAGCCTCCACCTGCTGGGCTCCGGCGATCCTTCCGCCTCAACCTTCCAAGTAGCCAGAATTACAGGCGCGCGCTACCACGCCCGGTTAATTTTTTTTTATTTATTGTAGAGATGAGGTTTCGCCTGCCCAGGCGGGTCTCGAACCCACGGGCTCAGGCAATCCACTCACCTCAGCCTCCCAAGGCGCAGGATTACAGGCTGAGCCACCAAGCCTGGCTCCAGATTTTTTCCTTTAGCTGAGTACTGCTTTGGCTAATTATACTCTTTTTTTCTTCCACATACATTTCTGTATTACTGTTTCCAGGTTTATGAAAAATAATATTGGCAATTTAATGGGTATTGCATTAAATCTGTAGATTGTCTTGGATAGAATGAACATCTCGACAGTATTGATTCTTCCAATCAGTGATCATGGGATTTTTTTTTCCATTGTAGCGCCCTTGATTTCTTGGAGAAGTGTTTTATAGTTCTCATTGTGAAAGCCTTTCACTTCTCAGGTTAGGTGGATGCCAAGATAATTCATTTTTTGTTGCTAACGAGAATGGGATTGTGTTCTTTATTTAGTTCTTAGTCTGTCTGCTGTTGGTGTATAAGAATGTCTTTTGCATGTTCATTTTGTAACCCAAGACTTTACCGAAGTCATTTTTCAGTGCGAGGAGTTTTCTGACAGACTCTGTAGGGTTTTCTAGGTATAGAATCATATCATCCACAAAAAAGAAATAACTTCCTCTTTTCCTATTTGAATATTCCTAAATTCCTTCTTTTGCCTTATGATCTTACTAGGACTTCCAGTATCATGTTACATAGAAGGATAAGAGTGGGCATCTTTGTCTTGTTCCCATTCTTAGGGGGACTGCTTCCAGCAGAATGTTGGATCATGTTTCTTTATGCAGTTTGCTACTCTATGCCTTTAGTGGTATATTCAGCCCATTCACATTCATGTTATTATTGATATGAAGAATTGTTCCTTGTCATTAGTGGTTACTTTGCTTCCTTTGAGATATATATATATATATATATATATATATATAATTTATATAATTATATGCATATATAAGTGGAAGAAAAGCAACTACTTATACATACACACATATATATATACAACAAATATAGGGGCACCAAAAATTATATGCACATTTTAAGTATATGTTTGCTCAAAAGATAGCATTAAGTATACGTTTGCTCGAAAGATAGCATTAATCAAATGAATGCTAGCGTCACTTTGTGACAGATAGGACAGTCAAATGAAATGGCAGAAGCTCGGGTGAGCAAATATCACAGTACACATTGCTACAGTAATTTAATTCAATGTCAAAAAGTAACTCAGAGATAACACTTCTTAAACTGTGTATACATTTTTTGTACCCTCTGCATTTAAAGAGTCATCCATTTTTAAAGAATGAATTAATTTAATCAATACAAGATGAAGTTAATTTGACAGTACAAAAGTTATATTGAAAGTTCACTTTTCAAGATTTAGAATATTGAGAAATATTGTGTAGTGCCATTGCTGTTTAGTCTAGGCTGACAGAGCCTAAAAAGTCATGTCAGAAAAGGAGGAAATATGTGACCCTACTTTAGGTCAGATGAACTCAAGATCTATGATTAACTACAAAATGGATGAAAGTCTTGATGAAAAATCAGTACAACATGTCATGACAAGAGGTGGTTTGTTTCCAACAGAAAAGTGGAGAAATATACAGTTGGCAAGTATTTTTTGCCATACTGTGAGTTGTCTACTCACTCTCTTGATGTTTTATTTTGCTTTGCAGGAGCTTTTCAGTTTGATGAGGTCCCACTTGTATATCTTATTTCTTATGGCATGAGCATCTGGAGTTTTGATCAGGAATTGGTTGCCTCTTCTTTTTCCCACAAGGGTGTCTCCTGTATTTTCTAAGATTTTTATAGTTTAAGGTTTTGCATGCATGTCTTTGATCCATTTAGAGTTGATTTTTTGTGTAAGGTTATAGGTAGGGGTCCTGTTTCAATCTTCTGCATGTGATCAGCCAGTTCTTCCAGCACCATTTACTGAATAGGTTCTCCTTTTCCCAGTGGTTGTTGGTGGAGGATTTGTCAAGGATGAGTTGATTGAGAAATTGAGGTTTTACTTCCGGAATCTCTTTCCTGTTCTGTTGGTCCATATGCCTGTTTTGATTATTGTAGTCTTACAGAAAAGCTTAAAATCTGGAAGTGTAATACCTCCCACTTTTTTTCTTTTGCTGAGGATTGTTTTGGCTATTCGTGGTCCTAACATCTAGGACCTTGGGTCTACAAGGAACTCAAAAGTGCTGAAAAGAAAAAAAAAAGCAAACAGACATCCCTATTTTTAAATGGGAAAAGATAAGAATAGACACTTCTCAAAAGAAGTGAAGCCATCAACAGCATACAAGCAACCAACAGATACATGAAAAAATGATCGGCTTCACTAATCATCAAAGAAATGCAAATTAAACCACACTTTAAAACCAGTCAGAGTGGCCATTATCAATAACTCAAAAAACAACAGATGCTGGAAAGGATGCGGAGAAAAGGAAATGCTTCTATACTATTGGTGGGAGTGTACACTAGTACAACCTCTGGAAAACTGGAGATTCCTAAAAGATCTAAAAATCGACCTTCCATAGGCCCCAGCAATTCCCCTTCTGGTACTATACCCAGAGGAACTAAAATCACTCTATAAAAAAGATACCTGCACATGCATGTTTTTTGCAGCATCATTCACAATAGCAAAAACATGGGACCAATCATGCTGCACATCTAAAGTGAACTGTATAAAAAAAAGTGGTACATATACACAATGGAAATTTACACAACCATAAAGAAGGACAAAATTATGAACTTTGCAGCAACTTTTATGGATTTAGAGTCTATAATATTCAATGATCTATCACAGAAACAAAGAACTGAATGTCACATGTTCTCACTCATAAGCGGACTCTGAATGTTTATTATAATACTATAAGAAAGGGATTGGCAGTATGGGGACACTGCCAGGAGAGGGGAAAATAATTTAAATGAATGTCTTCTATGATTTTATAGCTGACCTGCACCTGTAATGCCAGAGGAAGCCACCTCTACTTATGATCTCTAGCTGCGAGAATCAACTCAAGTTGAATGTCAGCCCTCACTGTCAGCAAGACAGAGGATTCATGGGAGTGTCTCACTAACATCACTGGTTTCATTTTTTTCATTTTTTTCAGGCCATTTTTTCAGGGCTCTTTAATTTATGCCTAGCCAGTGGGAATTTTGTGGCAGCAATACCATCTGACTTAGTAATGAAAATTCACTTCTTTAAGAACAGAAAATGGATTTTAAAAAACTATAATAAAACACTTGATCATTCTTTGGACTATGCCAAATTAGCGATCATTTTTTCAGAAGAAATATAAACCAAGACACTTTCCTCATATTAGCATCATAAACTGTAAGACACTTGTTCTTTTTGTTTATAAATCATCAACTAAAAAAAAAGAAGCTTTTGAAAATATAATATAAAAACTATTTTCTAGTTTTTAAAAATTATTTTCTGATTTTATTAAGTAAAATAAATAGTATACTATAGATACATTTGACTTTCCTTAGTTTTAATATATTATTTTTAAAACTTATTGCTGTTGTTATTATAAACCAAACAAAAACAATTATATAATTCCAGCATTATACAAGCACACACATTTCCATAATTAGGGGTCTTAGGTGTAAGAAGATATATAATTGTTCAAGATTACATAGATGTATGTGTGTAAATGTGTGTTTGTGAGTGTGTTTAAAAACATTCTCACTGATAATGTAAAGTTTTACATATGTACATTGTTATATTAGTGAAGATCAATGTTGAGATTTAGAGTAATAATATATTCATACTTCTAGTAGGAATAATTTTCTTAATTTATTTCTACTGACTTTATTTTTGGAGTGATATAATTATAATTTAAAATATGACATGTAATATCATGCTCTGGAATATAATTACAATGTTTCTCTACAGGTTCTAACTAATAAGGGAAAGAGACCTAGAGTCATGTGTTGATTCAATTACAGTATCAGCTTCATTATGTCAAAATTCAGGCTGTCTTAGCAGAAAAAAATAGCTTGTCTGAAAGTCAAAGTGAACTTTTTAACTCCTCCCAAACTCCAGCCAAAAATAATAGAAATTTTGCTATATTTCTTTAGTGGCTTCAACTTTGACCTTCTGTATACAAGTTACTAGTCACCCTACATGAAGATTTAGGGCTTAGAAAAATAGATACAGGAATCAAAATACATTAATATTCTGATGTCCTGAATATTAATATATTTCTGTTACATAAATTATAGAAGCATTTATAGGATGATGTTAAAGTACAGAAAAAAACATTAGTTTATTTACAGGTATATTTTATTTGGTAAATGAAATAAGTAGATTATTCAATGATGCATTATTATAGCTATACATAAATGAGCACCAAACCTATAAACATAGAGGTGCTACATCATTTTGATAACTATTTAAAATTAATCAGAATACCTCATTTTTTTAAACTCAAAATATAAATTATGATCTGTTTTTAGATATATAATTTTATATAATTTACTACTATGGGGAGAAAACTATTTAAATGATTTTAGTGTTTTAACAATGTACATTGAAAATTTTTATTAAATTAAATATTAGTGCTTTACAGGAAAACTACTCATTTTAAAGGAATGAAGCACTTACCAGCATGCTATACACAAGCGACCTAGGAAATTTTATCGCATAAATTATTTCACCTGAAGGAAACTAATATAATCATAGACAAAAAGGCATATCATCATAGGCAAAAAAAAAAAAAAGGATTAAGAGGTAATATAAGTTAATTATAAAAACTTTTTTCATCTTAATTAGGTGATTCTAATTCAGACATAATGAGTAGAGCTACTTAATTTGATTTTCTTAAAAGAAAAACTTTAACAACTTTTATGGAGTTATTCATTTGACGTAAAGTGAGACCAAAACATGCAATAGCACATAGCACTTCCCAAGCTATTACAAGCTTCTTCCTTTCTCTTGTTATGTTTTGAGCCAGGTAACAGGCACTCTTTTTAATGTTGTGTGAGTTTTTAAATGTTTTTATAGATGTATAAGGAAACATTAAATATTTTGAAAGTTCAATTTGTCTGCTATGAAGAGTTGCCAGTAGAAAATAAGTTAAATTTACATCTTGAATAATTTTTCTTAGAAACCAGCTGGCTCAGGGTTTGTATATTTTAAAATTATTTCTGTTTGTTTGTTTTGATGTGGAGGTTCCTTATTACAGAGTTAAAGTCTTGAATTTGTAGTAGTTTGTTGAGGGTTTCGATTTCTTCATGTTTCAATCTTGGGAAGTGATGTGATGCCAGGAACTTTTCCATTTTCTCTGGATTTTCTATTTTATTCTCGTACAGATGTTCATGGTATCTTCTGATAATATTTTGTATTTCTCCAGGGTCAGTGGTAACATCACTGTTTTCATTTTTTCATTTCTAATTGTGTTTGCTTAATTTTTTTTTCTCTCTGTCTCAGTTAATATAGCCAGAGGTCTGTCAGTCTTATTTATCCTTTCAAAGAATCAACTTTTCATCTCATTGATTCTTTGTATGACTTTTTTTTTTTTTTTGGTCTTTAGTTCACTTAAATGTGACTTTATTCTAAGAATTTCTATCTTTCTATTAATTTGGGGATTGGATTGCTCTTGTCTTTCCAGCTCCCTTAGGTACAATGTAAGACTGTTTTCTTGAGACCTATCTTCAACAAAACAGAGAAACACAAACACTGGGGAAAGGAAATGATATTTAGCAAGTGTTGCTGAGAAAGCTGGCTAACTACATGCTAAAGAATGAAACTGAACCCTTACCTATCACCATGTACAAAAATTAACTCAAATTGGATAAAGGTCTTAAATCTGAAATCTCAGACTATAAGTATCTTAGAAGAAAACTTATGGAACACCTTTCTGAAAATCAGAGTAGGCAATGTATTCATGGACAAGTCCTCAAAAGAAAATACAGCAAAGCTAAAATGGACAGATGAGACGTTATCAAGCTAAAAAGTTTTTGCACAGCAAAATAAATCATCAAGAGAGTAAAGAGATAAGGCTCTAACATACAGGATCTATAAGAAACTCAAGCAAATTGAGAAGTAAAAATAACATATTAAAAAATGGACACAGAACATGAACAGACTTCTCAAAGGAAGGCATTCTAGCATCCAACAAACATATAAAGAAATTCTAAGCTTCACTAATCATCAGATAAATGCAAATCAAAACTACAATGAGATGCCACTTCACATGGGTCAGGATGGCTATCATTAAAACGTCTGGAAACAACAGGTGCTGGCAAGGCTGCAGAAAGAAGGGAATGGTTCCACGCTGATGGTGGAAATGTAACCTAGTTCAGCTTCTGTGGAGCTAAAATTTACCTATTATACAATCTACAGCAAAAACATGAAACAAACTTAGATGTTCATGAAAAGTGAACTGGATAAAGCAAATGTGGTACATATACATGATGGAATGCTACACAGCAATAACAAAGAAAAAATTATGTCCTTTGCAACAACTTGGAGGCAACTAGGGACCATCATTCTAAGTGAATTATCACAGAAACAATAAATAAAATGGAATACTGCACGTTCTCACTCATAAGCGGGCCCTAAACATTGGGCACATACGCACAAAGGTGGAGACAGCAAAGGCTAATCACTGCTAATGGAAGGAGTGAGGGAGGAGGGATAAGGGGCACACAACCACCCAGTGGGTACCATTTCCTAGAAGGCCAAACCTCACCTGAATGCAACTTACTTGTGTAACAAATTCTACATGTTCTCCCAACAACTCTAAAATATAAATAAGTAACTATCCGGTGTCTAAAGCACAAATAACTTATTTTAATGTTATAGCTCTGTTAATACCAATATTTCCTTACATTCTATAATAAAAGCTATAATATTCATTTAATAAAAGGAACCAAATTAACGCACGTGAGGCATTTTTTTTCTGCTATATAACTGCTTAAGATTCAATATGTGTCTTAATCTAATGAAAATATGGCTGAGATAAACCTGGGAGTATAGAAATAGCAGAGCAACACTTGCTAATTACCAGCAAAACTAAAAACCTTAATATAGCCATTCACCGTAACTATTATAGAATTAAAAGTAAGACATTATTTCAAAAAGAAAAATGGCACATCATAAGGTATCAGTTAACAGCAAGAAAATGCAATGCCTCCTGGGAGAATACCAGTTACAAGATTATACCTATGGATTTTGAACATGGGTAACATTGTTTTATCATTTTGACCACAGGATGGAGAAAAGTTAAAAAGCCATTGTGGAGTATGGGATAAAATCGGCACTGCAGCCAGAAAGAGTGTTAGCGGAAATGAGGAAAAACTAGAGTTATTAGAGAAGTATTTCAGTGAAAAAAATCAAATGAACATGGTACTGCTTTTCAGGAGATGGAAATATAAAGTTTGTTATTTAGATTTGTGGCTTGTGTAATGGGTGAGTGAAGTTGGCAGTCACTGAAATAGTGAACGTTGGATCAGCACCATAGTTTGGGAGGTGGTTGGGAGGTGGGTGAAAATTGGAGACGGTGAAGATCATGCCTTCAGTTTTGGACGTTGTTGAATTCGAATACATTTACCAGAGTCTTCAGGTAGTGTAACTCCTGAGTTCACTATTCACAAAGAACATATATTTCAACAGTAGTGTTTACATTCTAGAAGATTATTTCAAACATTTAAATGAAAGTGATGAGTAGCTATATAAATCTGAATTTCAGAAAATAGATCAAAGTTGGATTTAATGTTTTTTAGTAAATCTAAAATATATTAATATATACATTTCTGTATCACTGAGAAAGAAAACTATTTTTGTTTCTTTTTTTTTTTTTTGAGTTGAAGTCTCACTCTGTCACCCAGACTGGAGTGCAGTGGCACGCTCCTGGCCACTGCAGCCTTGACCTGCTGGGCTCAGGCAATCCTTCTACCTCAGCCTTCCAAATAGAGGAACTACAGGTGTGTACTACCATGCCTGGCTAATTTTGGATTTATTGTACAGACGAGGTCTCGCCAATTTGCCCGAGTGGGTCTCGAACCCGCGGGTTCGGGTAATCCACTTGCCTCAGCCTCCCAAAGTGCTGAGATTACAGGCTGAGCCACCGAGCCCGGCCATAAAACTATTTTTCAATTAAACTATGAGATTTTTTCCATTCTAAGTAAGACACATCCTCCTATCGGATATGTTAAGCTGTGAAAAAGTTTTGTCATAGAATTGATTAAATATGAGGTGAATTTGGACTTCATAATCCTTTGTAGATAATTTTAGTTATATGCATGGATGAGTTTGCCAGAGAGAGAATTTAGAGAAAGAGTAAAAATTGACTTATAAAATTGCAGAAGAAAATTCAGTATTTAATGATCTAGATAAAGGGTAATGAGTCTACACAGATAAAGTTAAAAAAAAAAAATTTAAGTCAGTAGAGTTTTAGAGAAGTCCAGAATGAAAAAATATTTATAAGAAAGAATAAGAAAACTAATGCTATTATATATTATAGACACTGTCATAGAATTTATACAAAATGGAAATATCTAGTAACCTTAAGAATAATTTTGTTAAGTGGTGGAAATTTGTCAAATGGTGTAAGGACTAAGTTATGATATACCTATTGAGGAAGAAGACAAACTTTTCAGAAGTTTGGCCATGAAGGAAAGAGAGGAATAAGGTGATAAGTAGAAAATGAATTGTTGAGGGAAATATTACTTTAAAAGATGAGCAGTATGTGAGAACAGAAACAAAACAAAACAAAACAAAACAAAAAAACAAGAAGCATCCAGCTGACTGTGAGAAATTGAAAAATTAAAAAAGGAAAAAGTTGATTGATGTCATACGATTTCTTAGAAGATAAAGTTAGATTCATGACACAGGTGACAAGACTGGCCTTTGACAACAGGAGGGATAACTTGCCAATTTTTTTGGAGGCACAGGGAAAGGCAGTTCACCTGGGACCAGAGTTTGTCAGATGAATGCAAAGAAAAGATATATGGAAGAGAGACCACAGCAGTATCATTCAAACTGTGGAACACAAACTGGTATTGGTTTGCAAATGTTTTGTTACCAACCTATAGCAAGAAACATTCAGAAAATGAAAGTGACAATTATAAAATGTAATTTCAAGGAACAAATATTTTATCTGTTGTAACTAATGATACAACAGATATGTTTTGTACATCTTTGAGAATTTGTACATTTTGTAGTTTTATAATTTATCTTTATATTTTATTTTATAAAAGTACTTGTCTATAGTGGATTATAAACATGACCATCATTGTCATCATTATCATCAACAAAAAAAAATGTCTTTTTTCACATATGTTCGAGAAGTAGTAGTAGTTCACTGTACATTTTCAGCAATGTAATTGGAATTATAAACCATAGGATCCAAGTTCAGGTGATGATAGAATGACGGAAGGACTAAGCTGATGGGTGAATAATGATAAAGAGGTTAGTGAACCAGAGGATCTTATGAGAGCAATGGACCTTTAATGTACATGGTTATAATCAAAGGTCAAGAGGCTTAGGATAATGATTTTGGAGGTGAAATAGCCTAAGACTATGGCTGCAACTGGCTCCTGAGGAATGGCCAAGGAAGTCAATAGAGAGAATGAATGAGATAAAGATAAGGGAATTAGAAGCCATTGTTTGGGATAAAACTTCAAGGAAATGTTGCTTTGATCCAGGTACCAGTTGAGGGGAAATGGGAATTTTGTAGAAGGATAGAAACTAGGAGATAAAAAGAAGGTTTTGCTTGTGACAAAAGTCCTTTTAGAACTATGGTTTTTACTAGTTAAGTGAAAGAGAATAGGTGTAAGATAAATGACGCAGGAAGAAAAATCCAAAGAAAATCTAAAGAAATGCACAGTGAAATGAAGTTTAACAAATTGCATGTGGAAAACAACATGTTCTCCTCTCCTTACTCATTTAGCAGCTGAGTTCTTCCTGTCGTCTGAGGAATGGATCTAGTTTCTACAAAATTTTGTTATTTTTAGTTTTCAAAACTGAGAGCCAACATTAGAATTATATGATTACAAAAGTGACATTTTGGAACATGTAGTTTTCATCAATTAGTAGTGAATCAGCAATAAAGACAAAGCTGGTATGTAGACAGGCCCTCATGTAAGCTTAGTGATTTTTTTGTCTTGTTTCCCTAAAGATGCTAGAAGCATCACTTTCTTTAAAATCTCTACTGACCCTGCTCGTTTTATGGCTATAATGGGAGAAAGAGAAATAAACCCACTGAAAAAAATGAACTTTTGACTCCCATTACACCCTTCTCTAAAAGTTTTATATCCTATGACAGTCATCTTATTGTGAGCCCTTTAGAACTCTTTTTTGCTTTTGATTTAGACTAGACATTTTTCATCTTAAGGAAGGGGTGAGGAAAGTAGCCACTGTCACTGAGAAGTGATTTGGTGTGCAGAATCATGAATTTTCCTGAGCCAGTAGTTCACCAAATGTGGTTGAAAGTCAACTAGTCAATCAGATTAATAGTAAATATTTTGAGAAGTTTTAAATATTGTGAAATATTTGTTATTAACTTACTTGTAAGGTAAGATATAAAATTATTTTTCTTGGATTTATCTTGGATGACTTATTTAGAAATTTGGTAATATTTAGTTCACTCTGGCTTCAGTAACACAGCATGTGGGGGGTCTCATATCATCACCCCTTTATATATTTGCCAATATTATATTTCCTCCCTAAGTTATTAGTGGACTTGACATTTGAAAGCTAAACTTAGTGTCGTAGTGGTAGATCTCTTCAGGAAATAATGCTTGAAATTGATTTTTAAAAAATGTTCTCTTCTCATGACATTTTCTGTGCACTTTCCCAGAATAAACTGTATCATAATTACTGTAGATTAATGTATGTAAGTGGATTTGTGTACTGTTTTTGTTTTCTTGTATCATGTTGTAAGCCATTACAGTATTGTTCTCTTTGATGTTAGTTCTCTTTAGGCTTTGGTGTGTACATGTGTGTATATGTGCATGTACTCATAGGAAAGAAATAAGGGCAGAATATGAGTAGGGTGTAGCCCTAGTTCTCATGCTATTATACTGCTTGGTGGGTCTCAATCAAGTGCAAGTTTGCCCCACAAGGAGACACATTGTGCGATGTCAGGAGATATTTTTCTTTGCTAGAATTAGGTTGGGTGGGGTATACTACTGACATCTAGTGAAAATAAGTCAAAGGTGCTTCTAAAAGTCCTACAATGCACAGGACAGGGTCTTAAAGTGAAGAATTACCAGGCCCGAAATGTCGATAGCTTTGACATGGAGAAACCCTGGCCTAGTTGAAGAGAAGATCAGCTTAATGTTTTTGCCAAAAGACCAGATAATTTCACTCCTGTTTTATTGCAGTGAGAAAGGGCTTTGTGATAAGGTATTTCTAAATTTTCAATCTTTTATCTACAAGTTCCAAAGTTTCTGATATTAGCATAATGACTAAATTTCTGTACATAATCTTCCCTGTGATGAAGTAGAATGCATACTACCTTCAACCTATGATTGCTGGAGAGATTAAATAAGATGCATATATAAAATAGGTAGCAGAATGTCCAACACATATTCAGTGCTCATTAGTGTTTCCTCCACTTCCCACGATGTTATAATAAATTTCAGCAAATTTAAAAGATTACATTTTCATCACTTTAGTAAAAGAAGAAATACTTTTATACTTTTTAGCAAATGTAATAATAAAGAAAAAATATTGAGCGTTAACAGGATGATTCTAGTTTCTTTTGTTCTCTAAACTTTTCATGATTTACTTTAGCAATAATTTTTTTAGCAACTTATTTACAATTTACCAATGCATGATTTTAAGGACTACAGCATTGGGTGGGAAAGTAACAATGTATTTAGCAAGATAGTAGAGCTATTCACTTCTTTTAGTAGACTTGAGGAAAAAATACATATTTTAGAAAATTTGATTTTTTAAAGTAATTATTTTCTTGAAGAAAGAAAAGGATGTGTATGACTGTATAAATAAATTCCATACATTTAAACAGACCTAAAGATATTATATGAAGATTTTCTTTAAAAATACATATTTAGTTCTTCTAGCAAGATGTTTCTAGCTAAATTTTTCCAAATATAGAGTAAAATATCTTGGTGGGGATTGTATTTCAAGTATAATATGGAAAATATATCACTCAGAAATTTTTGATTGCAAATTTATTAAAATACAGTCAAATTGGTGAGTGATTATATTCCAGATTTTCATACATAATGTAATCTTAAATCCTGATTTTTTTTGGTAAGGGAGAAATGAAAAGTTTTCATGCAGTTGAAACATTTCAATATACATTCATGTTCCTATTTCTTTCCTTTCCCCAGGCAAGAACACAACTTTAAAATAAAATTGCCTGTTTAGTAGTTTTTATTTAATCATAGAATCTTTCAGAAAATGTAAAACGTTTTTCTGACAATGTTAACTATTTTTCACAAACATTATAAATCCAGAATTTAAGTAGTCCTCTACTTTTATGATACATATAAAAACAGACTTCTTGAATTTAGGGATTTTTTTCTATTCTTCACATTACTTGAAAGTTAATAACATTTTCCTCTTCTCTATCACAATGTGTGATCTTCATTCATACTAAAATAAGATATCTGAGGTTTCTTTACAGGAAGTTAAAATTAATGGTTACTTAATATGAGGATGACACACTCAGGTAAATGCAAGATTATCTATTGTTGTGTAGGAAGAAAACTGAGGCACTTCTAATTGTTTATTTAAAATAATTATTCTAAAATCAGGGAAGAAATTATAGCTATGAATCTGAAACACAAAAACTAATCTTGTCCCATGTGTGGTAGTGAACTGTGGATTTGAATACTTAACAAGTCTTGAGAAACACCCAGGATTTCCTCAAAATCTTCAAGCTTCCCAGAATCACTTTTAGTTTTATCTGTTTTCAAAGTCTCTTTGCCTAGTATAGTGATATTACTGAGTTTTATCTGAAATATTCTTCCTAAAAAGAACAGTGGTCTTTAAAAAAGATTCACCTTTAGAATTGGAATGCAGAGATAACACAGAACTGAAAGAATTGAAAAGCAAGAAAATAGCAGAACCTTTCTCTTATTACTAGTAGGAGATTTTTTTTTTTTTTTTTTTTTGAAAACAGGAGTTATTGAGGAGACACAAAATCTCCCACGGTAGGAGGGGACCTGAGGGGGTTGTCCACAAGTAGAATATCTTTTTAAGTGCCATTATGAGAGAAAAACAAGGATGTCTTAATAAGCCTTGGAAATAAATGAATTAAAATACTGATATTTCCATATTATTGAAATATGGATTTTATTAACTACCATGGACAATAAAACCATCAATACATATGTGATAAATATAACTTTGTGAAGTATCTTTGTGAAGGAACTCTGTGAAGTAACTTTGTGAAGTATTTGCTAACAACTACATTAAACTCAAGTAAATAAGAAAGATTTTAAATCTTAATCTGTTGTATCTTAAAGTATTAAGCCAAGTTTTTCAGAGGACATCAATGTTAATTTCATACTTCTCACTATTATTATTAACGTGTATTAATAGTAATCCTTTTATTATATAAAACCATAAAATGTCGCCAATATATTAGTGAGAACAAAAAATTCCTCTATTCTTAATTGATTTTTAAAGATATCTTTTTAAATCTCATCTAGTCAGAGTTTATACTTCTTATAATAAACATATATAATATACAATGATGTATAATAGTACTATATATACATACTCTATTTATATACACATATATATGCAATACACATACTACTAATTTAGCATCTTTGTTTTTTACTGATAGAGACCCACTAACAATGATGTTTAACTTATTGTTGTGATGCTAGGAGTAAAAATTTGATATATTCTTTTTTTCTTTAATGAAACCACAAATAATAAAAGTAATAAGCAAATAATAATATTTTATTTTCCTTTTATGGTCCATAAAGAGAGGAAGTATGAAGACATTAATTATAAGGCAAATATTTGCTGAAAGAATCATACTAGATTATTAAATTATTTATACAATATGTAATGATATCCACAATTCAATTGTTTTTTTAGAATTTAAAGACAGAAACATTTACAATTTCAGCATGTTATAAAATGTCTTGTATGAGTTTTTGTCACCTGTTGACATTACAGAATGGTTTCATTTGTTTTATCTTGTTCTAATTTTGCCAAATGAAACAGTTTAGGGGCTACTTAGATTGGGTGTTTTATTTTCCATTTTCCACAAGAGAAATCTGAGATTCAGAAAGTTTGTCACTCACTTAAGCACACAGTACAGGGACTTAAAGACATGAATTCCATTCCTCTTATTCCTCTCTTATGTCTTAATACTTTTGTAATTCACATTGATGCTGTATTCATAAATATTCACTAAATAAACAAAATTGGTATGCTAACAGATACTACTACTTCTCTTATCATTAAATGGCTTGTATGATGACATAGTCAAATGACTGACAGCAATTGCTTTTAAACTTGTTATTTAGAAAGAGAGCAATAGGTAACAAGTTGACTTGTACCACCCCAAAATTCATTTATTCGAGTTCTTCCACCCAGTATCACAGAATGTAACCTCATTTGAAAATAAGATAATCACCTTAAAACAGATGAATAACTTAAAATGAGGTCATCAGGGTAGGCTCCTAAACTAATCATCATCCTTGGTGTTATAAAAGGAGGAAGAGGTGTATGCTCAGAGTATGATTATATGAATTGGCAGCAAGTGGGCAATTATCTGAAAGCCAAGGAGAGAGGTTCCAGGAGAAGCCAAACTGTCCTCCAGAACCATGAGTAAATAAGCAATTGTAGCTGAAGCCACCCAGTTTCTAATAGTTTGTTATGGCAGTCTCAGCAAACTAATATAGGGATTGTTGTTGTTGTTGTTTTAGTTATCTTTTGATGAATTAATATTTTTTTTTAAATCTTAACTTTATCATGATAGTATCAGTATTTTTTTTTTTTTTTGAGTTGGAGTCTCACTCTGTCGCCCAGACTGGAGTGCAGTGGATGCTCCCGGCCACCGCAGCCTCGACCTGCTGGGCTCCGGCGATCCTTCCGCCTCAGCCTTCCAAGTAGCCGGAACTACAGGCGCGCGCTACCACGCCCAGCTAATTTTTTGATTTATTGTAGAGATGAGGTCTTGCTTGCCCAGGTGGGTCTTGAACCCGCTGGCTCAGGCAATCCACTCACCTCAGCCCCCCAAAGGCGCGGGATTACAGGCTGAGCCACCGAGCCCGGCAGTATCAATATTAATTTGTTGGTGTGTGAGGCATAAATAATTATAGAACCAAATCATGTATCTCCTGATTTCTGGATATACAATAGAACTACTTTCCCAGGCTCTTGTGGTCAGTGTGGTCATTTGACTGAATTCTTTTTAAAAAATGATAATTTTATTTATTTTAATAGTTTTATGGGTACAAAGGATTTTTTATTCCATGTTATCTTTGTATAATGGTGAAGAAGTCTGGGCTCTATGAGTACCTGTCACCTCCATTAGTGCAAATTGTACTCAGCAGGTAATTTTTCATCCTTCCTCCTCTTCCTATGCTCCCTCTTCTGAGTCTGCAATGCCCTTTATGTCATTTTATATATCTTTGTAGACTATTGTCTTAACTTCCACTTATAAGTGAGAAATCTGGTATTTGGATTTTTATTCTGAATTACTTCACATAGGATAACAATACACCAGGGAAAAAAACACCCTATTCAGCAAATGGAGCTGGGAAAATGGAATAGCCATGGGCAGAAAAATGAAATTGGATCCCTATTTCACCATATACAAAAATTAACTCAAGATGGATTAAAGACCTAAATGTCAGACTTGAACGCATAATAATCTTAGAAGAAAACCTAGGAAAAACTCTTCTGGACATTGATCTAAGCAAATAATTGACAGCTAAAACCCCAAAATCAAAAGTAACAACAACAAAAATAAGTAAGTGGTACTTAATTAAACTGAAAAAAACTTCTGTACCGCAAAAGAAATAATCAATAGAGTATATACACAGGCTGCAGAATGGGAGAAGAAATTCACAAACAATACATCTAACAAAGGTCTAATATCTAAAATAGGCAAAAAAAAAAAAAAAGAAAAAGAAAAAGAAAACTAATCAGCAAGAAAAAAATGACTGAATTAGTTTTGGTGGAATGAATGTGCTGGTTCCATACCTGAACCTTTAACTGAGTGGGTGTGGTTCCTCAATGACTCTCTTCTCCCTTTTGCCATGCCCCACATATTAGACCAGTGATTATGATGTGAACAATAACAATGTCCTTGTAGACAGTAGAGTGCTATAAGAAAGTAGCCTGGGTCACTGTGTGGAAGACAGCCAACTACCAACAAGGAATACCTACCTGAACTATTAAGGAATACATAGACACAAATATTTTATTAGTCTTTTGTTACAGTGATATATCCCACACTAATGAAAGGTTTTCATACAATGTTTGAAATTTAATTTTCAAATGAGCTTTTTTCACTTTTCACAGTCTATTACAAAACTTTATGAGTATTTTTGTATCCATACACAACTGTATGAACTTTATTCTGTACCTCTTGATTTCTGACTTAACTTTTAGGTCAAATCAATATTTAAACCTTATTTCCTATTATCTTTGAGAGCAAAACCTCATGTAGGTTTTCTGTTTACACCTAAGGCTTTTCTGCTAGGTTTCCTTAATGTGCTGATTTGCACAGTGAGATGAACTTTAGCTCATATTTTAAATATGAAAGCTTATGTTCTGCTGAATAAAGCAAACATTGAGAAAAAGCACTAAGAAGCACAAAATCTGTCAATTGTCCACACCCCCTGCATTGCAAAGGCTCTTATTAAGCCCCCCCCCAAAAAAAGGCAGAATGCAAGATGGTCATCATAAAAATTATCTTCCTGGGTAGCACACACAATATATTGAAGGCTTTGCCTGAAGAAATTGCAAGATGTATAAAAGTCATTTTAGAAAATAGTTATGTACACTTGACTACATTCATTACCATTTTATACTCGGTTTTAAAGTCTTGATTACTAGGGAGCTGTATGAGTAACTGTAATCTTTGCAAACGACAGAAGAGTGGTTCATTATGGAATAGCTACTGGACTGCCAGCTTTCTTTCTCTTAGATATATAATCCAGAGTTCATTTCTAAGGCTTAAAGACTTTCAGTCTTTAAATTACAGAGTAATTAGATGAAATTTCTTGAGTGACTATATCATAATTTTTGCTTTTGCCAGAAGTTGGTCTACATCAAAGATACTAAAATCTACCTGGTAAATTCCTCATAATCCCATATTGAATTATTCCTTGATAGGAAGGACAAATGACACTGAAGTAGATGCTAGAAATGGCATATACTCTGTACAAACAAGCTTCTGCTCACTTATCTACCCTTCACTTAATTAACACTGAGCCTCATAATAAATTACACCTTAATATAATTCTAAAGACAAGGGAAATTACGAAAATGTGTTCTAAATAGTTGGAAGGCAAAAAAGTTCTTCATATATTAAAATATCCACATAATTAAACATATGTAATACATAAAAGTGTTTTTAAATTTCTAAAAAATGCAAACCTTTTCCTAAGATTACTTCAAAATTGTGCATTCTTGTATTCTCCTGGACATGTTTCTTTTCTTATCCTCCTCATCCATGACACCAAAAACCTTAGCATTTTCTTAAAACTTCCAACTCTTACACTAATTACATTGATAATGTGACCTAGGACAATGCAATTGAACATGTAAAGGGGAGTGATATAGACTATCTCATTCCATATAAAAGTCAGTGAGACAGGTCAGTTGCATTATTAAAAATAAATACATATAGAATAATAAAAGAATGCAAGAATAATCACTTGTGTAAATAATTTTAAGCCATTGGAGCCTGTACCTGGCTGGTTATATACTAATGTGTGTGTGTGTGTGTGTGTGTGTGTGTGTGTGTGTGTGTGTTGTCTGTGAGATGTACATATGACTTTTAACTTTAAATGTAATAGTGAACTGGGCTCGGTGGCTCAGCCTGTAATCCCATGCCTTGGGAGGCTGAGGTGAGTGGATTGCCTGAGTCCGTGGGTTCGAGACCCACCTGGGCAACTTGGCAAGACCTCATCTCTACAATAAATAAAAAAAAAAAAATTAGCCGGGTGTGGTAGCACGCACTTGTAGTTCCAGCTACTTGGAAGACTGGGGCGGAAGGATCGCCGGAGCCCAGCAGGTCGAGGCTGCAGTAGCCGGGAGTGGCCACTGCACTCCAGTCTGGGCGACAGAGTGAGACTCCAACTCAAAAAAATATATATATATATATTTTTATATATTATATATATATTATATATATATAATAGTGAGGTAAAACAATTTCACTTGTAATTATTTATGGTTAACTGGGTTTAACACTATTGTGCTGAATTTAGCATTTTGTGATTTGGGGAGGTGGATGACCCAGGAGTTTAAGAACCTGATTCTGAAGAGTTTGTACAGAGAGTTCATATATTTTCTAATGGAGAACATCAAGTATCTTTTAGATTTCATTGCATTGGTTTCTTACATAAATCTCATAAAACAAGGCACACTGGGACATAGAGAAGTTCTGCAAGCTTGCTCAGGAGTGTATGAAAGGGAAGGAACTGGGCTAAATTGTGACTTTCTTATTTGCGACTCAGTTGCTTATCCTTTATGGCCCATTCATACTTTTATCCCTCCTTCTTAACATGTTTACCCCCTTGCCTTTTATTCACTATTTACTTTTTACTAGGATCACAACATAGTGAGAGTACTTTCTATCAGGGACATTTTTCTCATTGGCAGATTAGGGCATTGGCAAAACTAACTCTTGTTTTGCCTTTAGAGTGATTGGGAGATCTTCAGTTACATGAAGAATGTTGTAGTAGTAGAATGATCCAGAATCTGGCACTGGGAGTCTCTTTGTATTAAGAGGCATAGGCATGAAGAGTTTTTCTGGTAAGTCTGGTTGCATGAAAATAATTTCCTGGAAAAAAAAAATAAAGTCTTATTTGTTTTTTAAGCATTTTCTTAATGCTAGCAACTACCATTCTTGATAAAATGATTAAAAAACAACAATGGAATCAAACTTAACATTCAAACAATTGGACCATAGGGTTTAAATTTTTGGATAATATAACAAGCTATAAATAACTTTTTCATATTTTACTGCAAAGTAATTTTAGAAGACTTAAGATTGGGACCTTTAAAGGAGAGATTTTATTTATATTTATCTCTTAGTTAATTAAATTATTTTAATTCAGTACAGGGATAGAAATTGTCTCTTAGGATCTGCCTTCCATGAAGAAATCGTTCTGATGTGCATATGTCCAAAGCTCTTTGGAAGTCAGAAAGTCTTGGTGGCATTCCTAGGTTAACAGTAAGGAGGGATTTCTGGCAAGATGGCAATGGGACAGGTTAGACTGTGAGAGTCTCTGCAAAAGAGAGTGTTCATAAAGACTCTCTGCATGAGTGGGTGTGTGTGTGTGATGGTGGGTGAGTGAAAGTCTATTCAAGGGGAGATTCAGGTTCATGTGGACCTGGCCACCACCATCACCTGTGACAGCAAAGTGGCTGGAGCCCCGGATCCGATTCATGGAAAGAGTGGGGAGAGCTGGAGAGGAGCCCCACCACCAGTGAGAAAATGAGACTGGAGCCATTTCTTCTGTCCCAGGACCAGGCAGAGACCTGCATTGCCCTGCCCAATTCCACCCAGCCTCCACCTTGGGACCTAGAGGTTATCTCATCAAACTTGGAGAGACAGAAGCCCCTCCCCTACACTGGATTGGACACAGACAGGTCAGATCTGAGTGGGAAACTTGACATGCAGCAAGCCGAGTAAGTCAAGATCTGATCCACCCTCCTCCCACAGTAGTCTGTGGGGCATCTGGCTCATGCTGAGAGCAACTCTATCAGCCTGCACTGAGAGCAGAGGGGAGGGGATGGAGATCAGAGCCAAAAGGAAGTTGGACTTACAGGAATGACCTCAAAACAAGTTTTTTTGTTTGTTTGTTCGTTTTGCTCATTTTTGGTTTGTTTGTTGTTTTAATTTCTTTTTTCTCTCTATCTTTCTGTCTTGATTATGTTTTTGTACTTGCTTTATTTCTGTTATTTTATTGCTTTTTTTTAGACTTCCTGTTTGTATATAGGTATTTTTGGAGGGAGAGTACATCAATAGGGTTTTTTGTGTGTGTTTTGGTTTATGTATTTGTATGATGGTCTGCATGTTTTAGTTTTTTAAAATCTTTTCTGTCTTTGTTTATGTCTCTTTTCATGTGTTAGTTGGTACACCTATCTGTTTTCACTCTTATTCTTCTCTTTCTCCACTTTCCTTTCATTTCCCTCCTTCCTTTTTCCATTCTTTTCCTTTTTCTTAACTCATTTTGCTTTCAGGGAGAAAACTTATACCCCACTGTAGGGACAGATTGTAAGGCAGTGGGAAGTGGGTTCCAGGGGGCCCACCCACCTGTCAGTGGGTACTGGGATCAGCAGATAGTTTCTGAATCACAACTCCCCCCTCAATTAAATCTCAAAACTGCAAAAAGTATAGCCCCAACCCAGAGTTCAGCTTGAGAATTGAACAAAGCCAGAGGATCCACATAAGGAGATTGAGCAAACAGAAGTAAAAGCTACCCCCATCCCTGAACAACAGAATTAAAGAAGAGGTTTAAAAAAAGGAGGGGGGGTATCTACACATATTTAAAAAAAAGAAGAAGAATATGGGTCTCACACAGAACCCTGGGAGTCAGACACTGAGAATACAGACATCAGAATGCAAACAATGAAGAGCCCCCAGAATTACTGGTCTCAAATCACAAACCCAGATATCAAGACATTAATAGAGAGAATAAATAGAATTGAGGAGAGACAAGAGGAAAGAATGAAGTAGTTATAACTGAGATAACAGCAATAAAGAATACAGTGAATGAAAAAATTACAAACTGAAAAGCATGGAAAGCTGAATTAGCCAAGCAGAAGAAAGAATCTCAGAGCTTGAGGACCAAAGTATGGAGTTAATCCAAACTGTTAAAAACATAGAAAATAATCTTAAAAAGACAGAACAAAACCTCCAAGAGATGTCTGGTTATTTCAAGAGACTGATACTAAGATCAATTGAAACCCCTGAAGCAGATAGAGACAGAGACCACCCTGGAACAAACATTCCATGAAATTATGCAAGAAAACTTCCCTTATCTCATCAGAGATGTGACCATTCAAACACAAAAGATTCAGAGAACCCTTTCAAGACACAAATGAGAAGACCAACTCTTAAACGCATAGTTATTCACTTACACAAAGTAGGTATAAAAGAAAAAATCCTAAAGGCAGCAAGAGAAAAAGGCCAGACTACCTACCAGGGACACCAATTTGAATAGCAGCATAAACTGAAACACTTCAGGCTAGGAGTGCTTAGAGTTCAATCTTTAAAGTGCTCAAAGATAAACAATTTCAACCAAGAATTACCTACTTCACTAAGCTAACCTTCATCAATGATGGAGTATTAAAATCTTTCCCAGACATTCAATCCCTAAGAGCTTATATTGCATCCAGACCAACTCTACAAGAAACACTTAAGAAAGTATTAAACACAGAGGAAAGGGAAAAAAGAATAACAATGCCCGTCTCAAGAATGCAGAAAAAAGTTTGAAAACACAATGAAACAACCCAGAAATAAAAAAGAAGGAAACAAACAAATAGCAACAACAACAACAACAAACTCTGAGAATCTCATCAGGGGAATAAACTCCCACATTTCAATACTTAGCCTGAACATGAATGGACTAATTGCATCACTGAAAAGACATAGATTGGCAAAATGGATACAATATCATGAGGCAACAATATATTGTCTGTCTCCAAGAGATTCATCTCACCAGAAAGGATACTCACAGACTAAAAGTAAGAGAATGGGAAACAAAATTTCAGGTGAACAGAACACAAAAGAAAGCAGGAGTCACAATCTTCATATCAGACAAAATAGCCTTTAAGCTGACAAAAATTTAAAAAGATATGGAAGGTTACTACGTAATGATAAAAGACTCAATCCATCAGTAAGAAATATCCATTATAAACATATATGCACCCAACATAGAAGCACCAACTTTCATAAGGCAGTTCCTAGGTAAACTAAAAAACAATATTGACTCTAACACTATCATAGCTGGAGACTTAAATACCTCACTACAACCCTAGACAGATCATGAATACAAAAAATCAACAAAGAGATCCGGAACCTCAACATGATGCTTGGCCAAATGGACTTAATTGATATCTACAGAACACTCCACCCAACAACCACAGAATATACATTCCATTCATTACTACATGGAGTGTACTCTAAGATAGACCACATCCTCGGCCATGAATCAAGCATAAACAAATTTCATAAGATTGAAACCCTGCCATGTACCTTCTCAGACCACAGTGGAATAAAAACACATAACACCACCAACAAAAGTTCTCCCCAAACCCACAAAGACATGGACACTAAGCAGCATGATGCTAAGCAACTCCTGGGCCAACATGGAAATCAAAAGAGATTAAAAGATACCTGGAAACAAATGAAATAAAGAAACATCTTACCAAAACCTCTGGGATGCCATGAAAACAGTACTAAGAGGGAAATTCATATCTCTACAAATACACATTAAGGAAGTGGAAGCTCCTAAGTTAAGAGCCGAACTTATCACCTAAGGAAGCTGAAAAAGCAAGACTATAAAAACCCTAACTTCAGTAGAAGAATACAAGTATATATAGTAGTCTTATAATTTTTGTATTTCCTCTGGGTCAGTTGTGACTTCATCTTTTGCATTTCTGATTGTGTTTATTTGGGCTTTTTCTCTCTTTTTCTTGGTAAGTCTAGCTTGGGGTCCATCAATCTTGCTTATCCTTTCAAAAAACAGCTTTTTGTTTCATATGTTTTTGTATTATATTTTTGTCCTCTATGTTCTGAATTTGGGTTTTTATTTTGGTGATCTGAATTCTGTTAAAGTTAGGTGATTTGTTAGGCTGTTAACTAGTGATCATTCCATTTTCTTCATGTGTGTTCGTAGAGATATGAATTTCCCTCTTAGTACTGATTTCGTGGCATCCCAGAGATTTTGGTAAGATGTTTCTTCATTTTCATTTGTTTCTGGGAATCTCTTAATTTCTGTTTTGATTTCCATGTTGACCCAGGAGTTGTTCAGCATCATGATGTTTAGTGTCCATGTTTTTGTGAGTTTTGGGGGGACTTTGTTGGAATTGATATTTATTTTTATTTCATTGTGATCGGAGGAGGTTCATGCCAGTATTTCAATCTTATGAAATTTGTTTATGCTTGATTTTTGCCGAGGATGTGGTCGATCTTAGAGTATGTTCCATGTGGTGATAAGTAGAATGTATATTCTGTGGTTGTTGGATAGAATGTTCTGTAGGTATCAATTAAGCCCATTTGGTTAAGCAATATGTTGAGATTCTGTACATCCTTGATGATTTTTTGTCTTGATGATCTGTCTAGGGTTGCTAGTAGGGTATTTAAGTCCCCAGCTACGATAGTGTCTTTTTTTAGTTTATCTAGAAGCTGCTTTATGAAAGTTGGTCTTACTATGTTGGGTGCATATATGTTTAGGATGGATATTTCTTGTGGATGGATTGAACCTTTTATCACTATGTAGTAACCTTCTGTATCTTTTTAAATTTTTAATAGGTTAAAGTGTATTTTGTCTGATATTAATATTGCAACTCCTGCTATTTTTGTGTTCTGTTCACCTGAAAATTTGTTTTCTATCCTCTTACTTTGAGTCTGTGAGTATCCTTTCTGGTGAGATGAGTCTCTTGGAGATAATATATTGTTGCCTCATGATATTTTACCCATTTTGCCATTCTATGTCTTTTCAGTAGTCATTTAGTCCATTCACATTCAAGTAAATTATTGTGATGTGAGAGTTGATCAATGTCATGAGGTTGTTATAGAGTTTGTTGTTGTTGATGCTGTTTGTTGTCTTTCTTTTGATTTGTGGGTTGATTTGTGTGAGTTTTTTATCTTTTCCCTGCATTCTTGGGAAGGGTGTTGTCAATCTTTTTTTTCTTTCTTCTGTGTTTAATGCTTTCTTAAGTGTTACTTGTAGAGCTGGTCTGGAGGCGGCATAAACTCTTAGGGAATGATTGTTTGGGGAGGATTTTAGTTCTCTATCACTAATGAAACTTAGTTTAGCTGGGTAGGCAATTCTTAGTTGATATTGTTTGTCTCTGAGAACTTTGAAGATTGGACTCCAATCTCTCCTAGCCTGAAGAGTTTCTGTAGATAAGTTTGCTGCTATTATTATTGTTATTTTTTTTGAGTTGGAGTCTTGCTCTGTCGCCCAGACTGGAGTGCAGTGGCCGCTCCCGGTCACCGAAGCCTCGAACTGCTGGGCTCCGGCGATCCTTCCATCTCAGCCTTCCAAGTAGCTGGAACTACAGGTGCGCGCTACCACACCCGGCTAATTTTTTTATTTTATTGTAGAGATGAGGTCTTGCCAAGTTGCCCAGGTGAGTCTCGAACCCGCAGGCTCAGGCAATCCACTTACCTCAGCCTCCCAAGGCACGAGATTACAGGCTGAGCCACCGAGCCCGGCTAGTTTGCTGCTATTCTAATTGGTCTGCCCCTGTAGGTAGTCTGACCTTTCTCCCTTGCTGCCTTTAGGATTTTTTCTTTTATACCTACTTTGTATAAGCTAATTACTATGTATCTAGGAGTTGGCCTTCTCATTTGTTGTCTTGCAGGGGTTCTCTGAATCTCTTGTGTTTGAATGGTCATGTCTCTGATGAGATGAGTGAAGTTTTCTTGGATTATTTCATGGAATGTTTGTTCTAGGGTGGTCTCTGTCTCTCTATCTGCCTCAGGAATTACAATTAATCTTAGGTTTTGCCTCTGAAATAATTACCCATGTTTTGGAGGTTTTGTTCTGTCTTTAAAGCTTCTTTTCTATGTTTTTGACAGTTTGGATTAATACCATATTTTCGTTCTCCAGCTCTGAGATTCTTTCTTCTGCTTGGTTAATTCTGCCTTCCATGTGTATCATTTTGTTATTTATTTTATTCACTGTATTCTTTATTGCTGTTATCTCAGTTATCAACTCCTTCATTCTTCTTGTCTCTCCTCATTTCTATTTATTCTCTCTATTAATATCTTGATATCTGGATTTATGGATTGAGATCATTTTGAGGGCTCTTCATTGTTTGAGTTCTGATGTCTGTGTTCTCAGTTGTTCTCATTTGTAGGAGATCCATATTCTTCCTTTGGTTTTTCTTCATTTGTGTAGGCTTTCCTTCTCACTCCTTTTTTTACCTCTTCTTTAATTCTGTTGTTCAGTGATGGGTGATAGCTTTTCTTCTGTGTGCTCAATCTCCTGTTCTTTCTTATGTAGATACTCTGGTTTTGTTCAATTTTGAAGCTGGACTAGAAGTGAGGAGCTGTGCTTTTTGCAGTTTTGAGACTTTAATTAAGGGGGAGCCGTGATTCAGGAGCTATCTGCAGATCCCAGTATCCACTGACAGGTGTGTGGGTCCTCAGTCCATGCACTGGGGATGTCTGTTTACCCCTGAAAGCAAAATGAGATTTTTTAAAAAAGGAAAATAATGGAAAAAGGAAGGAGAAAAGTAAAAGGAAGATGAAGAGAGAGAAGAAGAAAAGGGGGAAACAGACAGGAATACTGACTAATAGAGAAGCAAACAAAGACAGAAAAAAAACCCACTCCAAAACATGCAATCATACAAACAAACAAGCAAAAAACACTCCTGTTGATGTACTCATCCTCAAAAATATTCATACACAAACAGAAAATCTAAAAAAAAAAAAAATTAAAATAACAGAAACAAAGCAAGTACAAAAATTTAAACAAAAAATGTAAAGAAAGAGAGAAGAAAAAACCCCCAAACTAAAACAAACAGACAAACTCCCTCTGTGGCCATTTCTGTAACTCTATGTTCCTTTTAGCTGCCACTACTCCATTAAGGATCAGCTCCAGTCTCCAGCCCATTCCCTCTGCTGTCAGTGCAGGCTGATCGTGTTGCTCTCAGCATGGGTCAGATGCCCCATGGACTACTGAGGGAGAAGGATGGATCAGATCTCTACTCACCCAATTCCTCTGCTGCTGCTGTCGAGTCTCCCACTCAGATCTGACCTGTCTGTGCCTGTTTCAGCATGGGGGAGAGGCATCTGTCTCTCTAAATTCAATGAGGGGATAGTCTCTGGGTCCCAGGTTGGAGGGTAGACAGAGCTAAGTGGGGCAATGCAGGTCTCGGCCTGGTCCTGGGACAGAGAAGATGGTGCCAGTTGGCATTTCCTCACCAGTGGTGGGGCTCTGTTCCATGCCCTGCCTTCTCCATGGTTCCTGGCTTGTGCCTGGACTTCTGCCACAGGTGATGGTGTGGGCTGGGTGCTAGGCAGTGAGGGGCAGTTGTTCTCTGCAGCCTCCTCTCAAGAGGGCCCCAGGAATAGCAGACAATCCTGCCAGGGGCTCCACTCTCAGGATGGTGGTGGGTTGCAGTCACCTCTGGAGGAGAGCCCTGGTTGCGTGAACCCAAGTCCCCCTCAGATGAACTTTCACTCACCCACTGGTACTTACCCACTCATGCAGGGAGTCTTTATGGACACTTGCTTTTGCAGAGACTCCCACATTCTGACTTGTTCTGACGCCATCTTGCCTCCTTACAATCAATACCCAGCTCTTAAAGGCAGTGCTGGTCACATGGTCACTTGATGTACCATCTTAGGTACTCAGTCATTCCATGGGCCCAGCAAGTTCAGGAGCTGCTTTCCGAGTAAAGAGCTCTCTTCTGAAGATGATATGGACTTGTTACAACCCTAGGGGTCTGCATTGGGATTCTTCCACTGAGACTTGTAAAAGATTCTAGAGAGACTAGAACCATGGAATTTTGGGGGTCATGAAACCTAAGCACTGGAGTTGCTTGTTCCACTTCCTGGACCAGCTGCAGAGCTCCCATTTGCTCTGAGCCCATTTTTCTTGGCCTACCATAGCAAAATACCACACACTGGGTAGCTTAAACAACAAAAATTTGTCTCACAGTTCTGGAGGCTAGAAGTCTGAGATCAAGGTGTTGGCAGGCTTGTTCTGTTCTGAGGCCTTCCTTGATTTGCAGATGTCTGGCTGCTCTTTGTGTTCTCTTATGATCTTTCCTCGGGGCATGAGCTTCCTTGATGTCTCCTTGTGTATCCAAATTTCCTCCTCTAATAAAGGGCACCAGTGAGACTGGATTAGAGCTCATTCTAATATCCTTATTTTAGGCCCCACCTCCAATTACAGTCACATTCTGAAGGATTTGAGGTTAGGTATTCAACACATGAATTTTCAGGGGACACAGTTGGCCCAGAACACTGGAAGCCTTCTGACTCACTGCTAAACGAATTGGAGTCGTATTCACCAGTGTGGTAGATATGGTCTCCAAAACTTGAAGGGCATTGTGCCACTTTCTTAGGGGTATGAGGTGCAAAGTACCCTGATTTGTTTTTCCTTGAATGAGTGACCTGGCATGTCCCAAATCACTGGGCTCCTAAATACTTTCCTGGTCAAGGCAAAGCCCTTGATTGTTTATAAGGTTTATTTCCCAGTCTCCGGCCTTGATGTGTCTGACAACTACAGCCAGAGTTCTTACCACTTCCTGTACCCTCCACACAATTAAATGGTGTCATCAGTGTGGTGAAATCATGAGCTGTCTACAGAATATCCTGTTGATCCAGATCCAGCTAAACTTCGTTGTAACCTAGCCATGAGAGCACAGCGGTGGCTGTCTCTTCTGTATGTTCTAAGTGATTGCAAACTGCTTTTGATGCTCCTTTCTAGAAGGGGTTGCAAAGAATATATTTTTCAAGCCAGTAGCCTCATACCAAATGCCATGTTGATCTCTCGTAGTAAAAATACTACATCTGGAATAGCAGTTGTGGTTGGAGTTAATACTTGGTTAAGTTTTTGGTAGTCCACCATCAACAGCATGATCCAGCTAGCTTTTTCTAGGAGACGGGCTGGTGAACTAAATGAGATCTGATGACGGCTACAGCCTCCTTTAAGCCTTCGAAGGGGACCCCAACTTCTGCCATCTTTTCTATGACATTGCTTTGCTTCTGATTTTCTTGTCAGTGCAGAGGGGGGCAGTTTCAAGGTTTTCATCTGGCTTTTCCTACAATGTATCGGTCAAGAGACGGATACCACACATGCCATTTTAACAGAGGGAATTTAATGTAAAGAATTGTTAAGCAGTTATTAAAAAGCTGGAAAGGCTAAGAGAGAACACTAAGGCATCTCAGAGGTAGAAAGTGCAGATGGCATCTTCCACTCCTATGGCTGGGAGAGAGCTTGGACTCCATATATCACCTGGCTGCTAATGCCCCCTCTTTAATAGGTGGAATTATTGCTATGTAGAAACTCGCAGAAGGAACTGAATCTCAGACCTCTGAACTGGGGCCGCTATTCGGTTTATGCTGATGACTCTGAGCTCAAAGGAGAGATCCCCTAGGGCTGCGACCCAGAACTCTGAGGAGGAGACCATGGCCAGCTGGTGCTGGTGTTTCTGAGGATCATTATGAGGCTGATTCTGCAAGTGCTGGAAATACTGCACACTGAGTGCATGCTGTGACTGCAGCAGACTGCAAAGGTCAAGGTGAGCAGTGAAATTGAGGTGATGTGACAGGAACATGATGCCCAAGTCTCTCCCTGTTGAAAGAGCAGAATACAGAGCTGGTGGCAAAGCAGAAATGCGGTTTACAGAGCCCAGCCCCAGCATCACAAAGCAGAACACAGAATTGGTGCTAGTTGGGCTGGGGTGGGGGGTTGGAGGGGTGGTAGAGGGTTGAAACTGAAAGACAACAGCTTAGTAACTAGCATAGGTCTCTTATTCCAGAGGTCAGACATCCGATATAGGATTCTACCCATCTGTATTTGCCCAGATTATGCACTCAAGAACTAGGGAAGTGACCACAGGCCGGTCTACGAACACATCTTGTCTATGCTAAGACAGACTTGGGCTTGGACTCCATATATCACCTGGCTTCTAATGTCCCCTCTTTAACAGGGATGTCCTGATGGTGCTTTGGGTCCCCAAGTCAGTGTCAACTCAGATCCTGTGTCTAATAGCCCTTGAAAAAATCCTATGGATATTATTCTTTCTCTGGTGTGTGATTTCTCAGATAAATGGCTCTGTTGTTTTGGAAAAAACTGGTAGAATCATTACTGAGGACACCTACTGTGGCACTGCAGAGTTCCTCACAAGGGAACCCGGCCACTTCTTTAAGTGATCGGTTCTAGATGGGAGAATTGTCTCAGGTCTGGAAACTGGGTGAGCCATCATGACTTTCCACTTGGGAGCTGATGTCAACTTTCTGCATGTCCACTTTTATTTTATTTTTAGATTGGAAAATATAGTTTATTTAGAGAGTAACTTAGAGAGAGAGAGAGAAATTCACCCCTCCAAGGCAGGAGAGGGGGCCAAAGCTTAGGAAATATGGTAGCGGCCAGAGCTCCTGCACATCCGCTTTTAATCTCTTGTGATCATATGTCTTAAGCAATACACTTGCTGGTTGGCCATCTTGCCCTTAGGAACACATGGCTGCCCTCAACTTCCATTGTGTCCTAGTTGCTTATTACCTTGCCTCTGACGGTGAAGTGTCACTACGTGGCTTGTGCTCTTCTGGAATCTCACCATCCTCACTGACACTGGGAAGCCCAATGGTGGCTGCGCTCCATAGGCTGGCATTAGCAGTATGAGATGCTAGAGGTACCGCAGAGGCCATTAAAATCCCTTTAACCTGCATGCTATCCCAATCTATGACTGGAGAGTCATCAGATCATTATAACCACCCTGGTCATCTGAATGCCTGGATTCAAATCTTGGCTCTGCCAGTACTTGCAGTATGATCTTGGGCAAATTATTCAATGTCTCTGTGTCTCATTTTTTCCTCCCCATAAGATGAGAATGTTAATAATACCTATCTCAAAGAGCTCTTAGGTGGATTCAATGAGCTAATCTCTAATTGTCTCACAAGTCACAAACGCTTAAAGACTGTTGTCATTCCTATGTAAAAAAAACAGCAAGAAAGCTAACCATTATCTTTCAACATAATTCCAGAAATAATAAAAAGCAACTAGAAATGAAAAAATAAGTGAGGTTAAATATTGGGTAGGAAGAGACAAAAGTATCATTATTTATGGATTATAAATTGGCCACCCGAAAAAAAAAATCCAAAATACCAATATCAACACCAAAAATCAATAAACTTAAAAATTAAAAAAGATAATTCAGTAAAAAGGCCAAATAAATATTCTTTTCCCGTATCTTTTCTTTTCTTTTCCATTTATAATAGTCATCTAAAATATAAAATAATTAGGGAAAATCCTCATAAGAGTCAAAGCACTCATATAAGGGAAAATGCATAACTTTAAAAGCAGCTGGTCCAATGAGGGACTGTGTTTCTTGATGGTAATTCTTACTGTTGTAGAGAGAGCAATTCTCCCAAAATTAATTTTAAAATTCATTATGGAGTTCCAATCAAAATCCAAACATTATTTTATAATGTAAGAATAATTCCCCAGTTTATCTTGAAGAATAAACAATGAGAACAGTAATATCAAATGTTAAAATAAGATAACAAGTTATCTATCACCACCAGATGTCAAAACACATTTATAATGTCAACGTAGCTTAAATATTTTTACTGGTGGATAAATAGATAAAAAGAAATAAAGTATAAAAGCTTTAAAAGGTCATGAATAGACCTTCCATGTATTTTAAAAGTTAGTATGTAGCAAAGTTTCCATTTCAAGTTAGAGAGGAAAAAGTAGGTAATACCACAAATGATTTTTCAGTGACAGACTAATCACAGGAAAACAATTAATTTAATTTCCCTACCTCATGACTTACCCCAAAATAAAGTCTTAACTGATTAAACATTAAGCATAGAATATGAAACTGTAAGAACAGATAAAATTAGATAAATCTTATATATCCTTGGGGTGGGGAAGGAGTTTAAAACAAAGAACAAGAACAGTAGATTTAAATTAATAAAATTTAGAAATGTTTGGTGTCATAAAACATGAACAAAATGGAAATTGGGAAATATATTTATAAAATAAATAATAGACAAAATACTGATATTTGTTTCAAAGACTTTTAAAATTTTACCTTTAAACTGACATATAATAATTTTACATATTTATGGGACACATAGTGATATTTCAATATGTACAATGTATAATTATCAGATCAGGGTAATTAACATATTCCTTATCTCATGAAATGTATCATTTCTTTGTATTGGGAACATTCAACATCTACCTTTTAGCTATTTAAAACTAGTGCTAACTGTAGTCATCCCACTGTGGCATAGAACATTTTAACTCATTCTTCCTATCTAGGCATGATTTTGTATTTTTTTTTTTTTTGAGTTGGAGTCTCACTCCGTCGCCCAGACTGGAGTGCAGTGGCCGCTCCCGGCCACCGCAGCCTCGCCCTGCTGGGCTCCGGCGATCCTTCCTCTCAGCCTTCCAAGCAGCTGGAACTACAGGTGCGCACTACCACGCCCGGCTGATTTTTTGATTTATTGTCGAAATGAGGTCTCGCCAAGCTGCCCAGGCGGGTCTCGAACCCGTGGGCTCAGGCAATCCACTCACCTCAGCCTCCCAAAGGCACGGGATTACAGGCTGAGCCACTGAGCCTGGCTGATTTTGTATTTTTTTCACAAATCTCTTCTCCCCCCACCCTTACCAGCCTCTAATATCCTCTGTTCTACCTTTTACTGCTGTGAGATCAACTTTTTTCCCCCTAGCTTCCACATAAGAGTGAGAACACTGGTGTTTAACCTTCTGTTACTGGCTTATTTCACTTAGCATAATGTTTTCCAGCTCCACCCATTTGCCACAAATGACAGAATTTCATTATTTTTTTTTTGTGGCTGAATAGTATTCCATTGTGTATATATACCACATTCTCTTTATTCATTCATCTGTTGTTAGGTTGATATGTATCTTGGTTATTGTGAATGGTGCTGCAGTATGCATAGGGGTATAGATGTCTCTTCAACATACTGATTTCCTTTATTTTGGATAAATGTCCATTAATGGGATTGCCTAATATATGGTAGTTCTACTTGTAGTTATTTCAGGAACCTCTGCACTATTCTCCATAGTGGCTGTACAAGTCTACATTACCACCAACAGTGTCTAAGAGCTCCCTTTCTCTACATCATCACCAGCAATTGCATTTTTTGTCTTTTTGATACTAGCCATCCTAACTGGGGTGAGATAATACCTCATTGTGGTTTTTATTTGCATTTACAAATGATGATGATTAGTGATGTTGAGCATTTTAAAATATATTTGTTGTCTATTTGTATGCCTATTTTTGCATTGAGTTGTTCCTTTGCTGTTGAGTTCTTTGAGTGCCTTGTGTTTGTGGGTATTAATCCCCTTTCAATGAATAGTTTGCAAATATGTTCACCCATTCTGTAGGTTGTCTTTGCATTCTGTTGCTGGTTCCTTCTGTGTTGCAGAACATTTTTAGTTTGATATAATCCTGTTTGATTATTTTTGCTTTTGAGGTCTCATTCATAAAATATTTTCCCAGACTTAAGTCCTGAAGTGGTTCCTATATGTTTTCTTTTAGTGGTTTTACAGTTTTGGGCCTAATATATAGGTCTTTGACTCATTTTGAGTTGATTTTTGTATAGGATGAGAGGTAGGGGTCTAGTTCTATTCTTCTGCATATAAATATCTAGTTTTCCCATCATCATTTACTTAAGAGACTGTTCTTTTCCCAGTGAGTGCTCTTGGTGCCTTTGTCAAAAATCGGTTAGCTGTAGATATGTGGATTCATTTCTGGGCTCTCTATTTTGTTTCATTGTTTCTGTTTCAATGCCAAAACCGTGTTGTCTTGGTTGCTACAGCATTGTAGTCTAATTTGAAGTCTGGTAGTGTGATGCCTTCAGCTTTATTCTTTTTGCTTAGGATTGTTATGGTTATTAAGTGTATTTTGTGGTTCCATACAAATTTTTAAAATAATTTATTTTTTTTTAAAGTTGTGGGTACATGTGAGGATTTACCCTATAAGTAAATTGCATGCGGATATGGTTTGGGCTTCTAGAAATCCCTCTCTCTCCCAGTAGTGGACATGGTACCCAGTGGGTGATTGTGTGCCTTTTAGCCCTCCTGTATTCCTCCCCCCATTAGCAGGGCCCAGCATAAGTTCTTCCTGCTCTGTGCTTACGCGCCTGATGTTCAGGGCCCACTTATGAGTGAGAACATGTGGCATTCAGTTTACTATTTCTCTGATCGTTCACTTAGAATGATGGTCGCCAGCTGCACCCAATTGCTGCAAAGGATGTGATTTTGTCCTTCTTTATGGCTGCATAGTATCCCATTGTGTATATGTTCCACATTTTCTCTATCCAGGCCACATTCAATGGGCACCTGGGTTGGTTCCATGCTTCTGCTATTATGAATAGTGCTGCAATAAACATACATGTGCAGGTGTCTCTTTGGTAGAGCAATTTATGTTTCTAGGTGGAGTCGCGGAAGTAGGACTGCTGGATCATGTGATAGCTCAAGTTTTAGTTCTTGGTTCTTTGAGAAAATGTCACACTGCTTTCCACAAAGGTTGGACCAGCTTACATTTCTATCAGTGGTGCAGGAGTGTTCCCTTTTCTCCGAAGCATCAACAGTACTTGTTTTGTTTTTTTGTTTTGTTTTGTTTTGTTTAATTTTTAATGATTGCCGTCTGACTGGTGTGAGGTGGTATCTCATTGTAGATTTGATTTGCATTTCTCTGATGATTAGTGAAGCTGAGCATTTTTTTTAATGTTTGTCAGCTGCTTGGATGGTTTTCTTTTAGGCGTGTCTGTTCATGTCCTTTGCCCACTTTTTAATGGTGGTATTTTTTTCCTGTAGATTTATTTGAGCTCTTTGTAGATCTTGGATGTTAGGCCTTTTGATACAAATTTTAAGGTTTCTTTTTTTCTTCTCTGAAGAATGTCCTTGATATTTTGGTAGATGCTACATTGAATCTGTAGATTGCTTTGGGTAGTATGGTCGTTTTAACAATATTAATTATTCTGATCTATGAACATGAGATGTCTTTCCATTTGTTTGTGTCCTTTTCATTTTCTCTTATCAGTGTGTTGTAGTTTTCTCTGTAGTCTTCTTTCATCTCCTTGATTAATTTTTTTTCTAGGTATTTTTTTTTTTGTATCTATTGTACATAGAATTGCTTCTTGATTTCTTTTTCACGTAGTTCTTTGTTCATACATAGAAATGCTACTAATTAGCCGGGCTTGGTGGCTCAGCCTGTAATCCCGCGCCTTGGGAGGCTGAGGTGAGTGGATGGCCTGAGCCCGTGGGTTCGAGACCCGCCTGGGCAACTTGGCGAGACCTCATCTCTACAATAAATCAAAAAAATTAGCTGGGCATGGTAGCGCGTGCCTGTAGTTCCAGCTACTTGGAAGGCTGAGAGGGAAGGATCACCTGAGCCCAGCAGGTCGAGGCTGCGGTGGCTGGGAGCGGCCACTGC
>CAUYQG010095435.1:0-15562 GCA_963574415.1 Tarsius wallacei
ATTACCTGAGCCCACGGGTTCGAGACCCGCCTGGGCAACTTGGCAAGACCTCATCTCTACAATAATTCAACAAATTAGCCGGGCATGGTAGCGCACGCCTGTAGTTCCAGCTACTTGGAAGGCTGAGGCGGAAGGATCGCCAGAGCCCAGCAGGTCGAGGCTGCGGTGGCCGGGAGCGGCCACTGCACTCCAGTCTGGGTGCAGAGTGAGACTCCAACTCAATAAATAAATAAATAAATAAATAAATAAATAAATAAATAAAAGGACTATCATAGATCAGGAGTGGTGGCACATGCCTATAATCCCAGCACTTCGGAAGGTAGAAGCGGGTGGATCGCTTGAGCCCAGGATTTCGAAACCAGACTGGGAAACATAGCAAAACTTTGTCTCATAAATAAACAAACAAATAAATAAATAATAGTTGGGTGAGGAGGAGCACAACTGTAGTCCCAGCTACTCAGAATGCTGAGGTGGAAGGATCGCCTGAGCCTACAAGGTTGAAGTGCCATGAGTCATGATCATGCCACTGCACTGCAGTCTGGGTGACAGAGTGAGACCCTGATTCAACAAAATAAAATAAAATGGCTATCCTAGAAGTCATGTGCAGAATGAACTAGTGGTGGGCAAAGGTGAAAGTGGGGGACCATTACAAGTCCGTTGCAGTAATCCAAGTGACAGATGATGGTGGCTTTGGTGACCTATCCCTGCTAAGCTCCAGATAGAGTGTTTAGTAGAGGTAGAGCAAAGAGAGGAACCCTGTAGGCATATAACCAGACCATCTCTGTGCCTCCAGGCTGGACCTGTGTGGCTCAGTGCCAGGCCAGCAGACAAGTCCCAGACATGGGTGTCCAGCAGCCTATGGTTACATGATGGCAAAACCCAAGCACCCTGGGCCACATCCGGCCTTTGACTGCTCATTGCTTTCAATGCCATGGTGCCACTGATGCTGACTCAGGCATCTGCCAGCCTTATCTTTAAGGAGTTGGAATCTTGATAAGCACCAAAACAATAAAACATTCATCTCCCCAGGACGTGTCTCTGAGAGACAATGCCAAGTCCAAGGAAGGTTTGAAACATTCAGAAAGGAAAGGTTAAGTGAGTGGTCAGGAACAAGCTCACATTGTCCTATAAAGTGAATTCTTCTCTGCTTTGCAAAGTCGGCTAGCTGTGCATGTGTGTTCATGTGCACGTGTGTGTGGGTGTACTCACATGCCTGCATGCACACATGTGCAAGACGGTAAAAGCACTGGAGAAAATAATTGTGTCTTTGGGAGCTTGGGGTATTAAGGAACCGACACCTTACCTGTTTCTTTACATTTACTTTTACCCTCTTAAGAAATTCTTAGCCCTATAGTTACCAGTTGAAATGCCCTGCGTTTGAACTTGAGTTGTCTATTAGTAACAGTGAATCCAATCTTTCTTATAAATCTTTTGTGGTCTCTAAAAGACACCCCTTCCCGATCCAAGGGTCCTGTTCAAGTCCCCCCATCCAGACCAAAGATGTGGCCCAATTCAAACACATTTGATCCTCTGCCAGGGTTGAGGGCTTTGCCAATTCATTCTCTCCCTATCCCTCCTCCTGACCCCCTATCCCCAGCTGTTTTCCCTGGTGCTGATATCAGTTGCCCTTCCACCTCCAAAAAAGTCATCCTGAGCTTCCTCTTGGAGAATCAAGGGTGTCCATTTCTGTAAGGGACTGTGGCAGCAGCTGCCACTCTCCTGTGGTCCAGTCCGCATCCTCACCCGCTGCCACTGTGAAAAGAGTGCTGGGATGGAAGCTGACACTCTTGTTAGCTGAAAACCTCTAAACAGAAACAGGAGGAGAGCACTGGGCTGGTGGGGAAGGGCAGTCAACAGCTTCTTTCTTTTTCATAGTGGGGGAGGGGGATGAGGTCCACATTTCTGCTGAGCGCCTGGGACCAAGAGACCTGGGAACAATAGATGGTCAGGACCCAACTAGGACTTGAAAGAAAAATTCAGCCCCTCAGGCAGTAAGGCAAAGACAGTGCTTGTTGGTTTCCACATTTTCCAAAAGAGCCTGTTATTCACTGACTCTGGCCATGGCAAAGGCTGAAGTGGGCTATTTTTCTTATGGTAATATAAAGCCTAATTTTTTTAAAAAATTGACAGCCGGGTGTGGTGGCTCAAGCTTGTAATCCTAGCACTTTGGGAGCCCTAGGTGAGGGAATTGCCTGAGTCCATGAGTTTGAAAACAGCCTGGGCAACTTGATGAGACCTCAACTCTACAATAAATCAGAAAACATTAGCCGGGCAAGGTAGTGTGCGCCTGTAGTTCTAGCTACTTGGAAGGCTGAGGCGGAAGGATCGCCTGAGCCCAGCAGGTCGACTCTGGGTTGGCTTTGAGCGTGTGTGCCACTGCACTCCAGTCTGGGCAACGGAGTGAGACTACAACTCAAAAAAAAAAAAAATTGAGAGGCCTACTCATCTTGAAACCTTTTAAAAATAGGTCTCCTCCTCCTTTTCTTCCAGTTTCTCCAACCCCCTTCACCCATCTCTGTTTTTAGCAGGAAAACCTTTATCCCCCAAATGCATTCATAGAAATGGGAAAATTAATTAAAGCAGACACGCGTTGACCCTGTTTTTTTAAAAATGGGACAAGTATGACGTACAAAATTGTACTTCGGGAATCATTATGTAGAACAGAGCATGGTGGTATCCTGATTCAATGTTCACCTTACAAGCAGGGAGGGGAAGCGTTCCTCCAAGGGCCTGTTGTCAGCCTTCTTCCCTTTCCTCCCTCTGCAGCCTGGCTTTTATTCTGTAAGTCATGGATCCCCTAAGCTAGGCTTCTGTGAGTCCTCTAAGGCTGTCAGAAAGATCATGTATGTGTGTGGTATGTGTGCACACGTGTGGTATGTGCAAGCATGTACATGTGAGAGTGTGTGTTCAACTGTGGATGTGTGAGCATGCATGCGGGGAGCACATGTGTGTCTATGTGTGTAGGTGCATGCAGGGATGTGTGTATGTGTGTGATGTATGTGCATGTGCATATGTGTATGTCCCTAGCTTTCAGCAGCCTCAGATCTCTCCTTCAGTAAACTCATCTTTTCTCTCAACACCTCCATGTCAAGAACTCATAGGTTTCAAAACACTGGGATAACAGGCATGAACCACCACACCCAGCTAGGTTTCCAGGTTCTTAATGGTCTTACTATTCCTCTCACTAACCTCCATGTCCTTAACACCGCCACAGCTGTCCTTCCTCTAGCTGGCCCCCACATTTAGAAAAGGCTTCCTGTGAAAACTGTGTGCAAAATGACCCTTGGGTCATTCTACCTATGCTTGCTTGACCTTGCAGCTCGCTTTGGTCCCTGGGACAATAGTAAGACCAACTCAAGCAGAGACATGTGCTTCCAGGCTTGCCCTCTCATGATGCTAGGGGCCCTTCCACCACCATGTAAACAAGCATGGGCTGGCCTCCTGAAGGATGCAAGATCACATGGAGAGAGGACTCAGCAATGCAACTGTCTTAGCTGAGACCCCAGTCATAGAGGTGAGGCCATACTAGACCTTCTGGCCCTGCTGAGTGAGCTCAGACCAGACAATCTGCCCAACTGACCAACAGGATCATGAGAAAAGATAAGCATGCGTGGCTGTAAGTCACTAAGTTACAGTCAGAGATAACAGATCCACCTCAGCTGCATCCCCACAGCCACTACCTCTAACACTTGACCTTATTTTTTCCTGGTCCAGATCTAAAGAAAACAGGAAACATCAAATCATGTTTGGTTATATACTTATATCTTGTTTTTACTGAAACAAATCAAACTGTATGAAATCAGGACAGTCTCAGTGATGCCAAGTTAAACAGGTCAGCATGACAGCCTAAAAACACACAGAGCTTGGCACAGAGTGAGCTCTCAGTAAATTCTGGCTGGATTCCTGAGCTAGTCTCATCTGACTCCCCATTTTACAGATGAGAAAACAGAGGCACAAGGAGGGCATGTAGCTTCCCTCAGTTGTATAACTAATATCAAGATGCCTTTTCAATGTGATGCTGATTACATGAAAAGGGGGCATCCAGATGATTCATGACTTCCCTGGATCAGAGGGTGGAGGTGTTCCTAACAGTGCACATTGCTCACTGATTTGAGTCTATAGGGTCTTGTATGTGACCGGTACACAGTAGGTGCTCAATTAATGTCAAATAAGAATATGCATATAGAAAACTTGCCATGCTTAAAAAAAAATCTGCAGTTCATACCTGCAGGGCCCTTCCTCCCCACTCACACAGAATCCCAAAACATGTACTGCCTTCCCAATGTTAGAAAAAGTTTAGCCTCCTGTGCTCTGTAGCAAATGCCTAAAGGAGGCAAAGAAAAGGGGCAGACTCCTCTAGGGAGGAAAGGAACTCCTCCCTTTCCCCTGGAAGTAAAGCAGAGGCCTCCAAGAGGCCAAGTGCAGTGACTACCCTCATTTTATTTTCTGCTTTTCTCATTCTGTTCAGTCAAGGTCAATCTCTATTTGATTTGCCCCCTGATTGGTAGAGCAAATCCAGGCAATAGAACAACTGATGATCTCCATGCCAGGCCAAGGACGTGTTAAATGACACATTCTCCTCCTCTCATCTTCTCCAACAAGAGTTAAACTCATTTTCAAACAATCTTTCAATGGCAGCAGCCAAAAAGAAAAAAGCTCTCTGCCCTTAAGTTCAAATGTCTTTCAGTGTCTCTCCACTCCTCTTCTCATTGTTACTATGTACATATGTATGTGCATGTACATGTGTGCTGTGTGTGTACAGGTGTGGTGTGGGTGCCTTGTGGGCAAGAACTGCCTTATTTATAACTCTATCCCCAGTACCAAGCATATGCCTGGCATTCAATAATGTGTGCAGTGAACCAATGAATGAATCAATGGATTGTACTCAGAGGTCTCACTGAGCTAGTGACCCCTTGAAACTCCACTGTGGTTGTACCACGTAATCCAAACATAAATTGTATGAGCTTGAAACAAAAGCCCCTGCACAAGTGATTAAATGATTGTGTCTCAGTTCCAAACCCACTCTTCCTATGCTTTGCTCTATGATGCTGGGGCTGGGATTCTGCACACCTCATTTCTGTTTTGCCAGCTACACTCTGTTCAGCTCTGCCAGTAGGGGAGCGAGAGGGAGACTGGCAAAATGGAGGAAGAAGAAGGGATTTTTGTGCCTCTCTTTACTTCCTATTCCCATGAGCACGTCTAAGTAATAGCCCTTCATTTGGGCAGTGGCAGTTAGTTCCAGAATTTGGCCCTTTTTTTTTTTTTGCAATCCCTAAGTCAGTCTTTACTGTGCCCTCTCTGAGACACAGCACCAGCCAGGCAGTGCTTCCTCATCAGGAGTCTAGGTCTCAGCTCTGCAGGATATCAACTCCAAACAAAGTTTTCATAACCTTAACCTCTTCCCTTTGTTCCCCCAGTCTTATGGGTGATTGCTGCTTTCTGCAGTTCCCATCTGTGTTACGCTTTCTGCCTTTTCGGTCTTCTAATATCTGTTTAGCCAGTGCCTTCAGTTAAATTCTCTGTTAAAATAATTTGCATGTTGCTCTCGGTCTGGTTGAATCCTGACTGCAAGGGGAGCTATGGTGTTTGTAGGGCAAGAGTACCTTTTACATGCCCCCAAAAGATTAGAAGTCAGGCACAGTGGCCTCTACTTAGTCTTGGTAAGACCCTTCCAAATCTGGCTCTGACCTAGAAAAAAATACAGAATGCTTCATGTCTACAGCAAACAGGACACAATGTCTACGGGCTTGATACATAGCAGAACAAATAAATGTGCCTGTGACAATGACAGCTATATGCTTCCCAGGCAAAACCTGTTTCTTTTTCCTCCCCAAAACAGTTGGACTACATTTCCAAGTCTCTTTTGCAGTTAGGGATGTCCATGTGACTGAGTACTGACCAATGTAATGTGCCAATGTGATGTGCACCACTTCCAAACCTGGCCCACAAGCATCTCCCACAGGCGAGACTCCTCTGTAGACCAACCAGATAAAAGGAAATATCTGAGGTGGAGAGGCCTGGTTTCCAAATGACCAGGCAGAGGACCTTCCGTCAAATATTAAAATAGAAAACTTTGAAATGAAACTATTAGCTGAGCAAACAATAAATGTCTACTGTTTTAAGTTGCTGAGATTTGAGGATTGCTTGTTCCAGCAATTAACCTCCCCCAATCAATAAAGAGGCCAAGGGCACAGTTTGATCTCTAGCCCTGGCCATCAAACTCTCCAAGGCAGCTTTGAGGCATGAAGGTGGCTAAGCAGGAATTTGGATGATCAGCACAAGCTCATTTCAACAACTGGAGGAACAGCTCAAAGGGCAAAACCTCTTAACAGCAGATCCCTGCCCAGCGGGGAGAGCACATGATTACAAGGAGTCCTCCCATCCAGATAATGGAGTCAGCCATTGGGGTCTCATGTAGGTAAATCTGCTGAATGATTAACCAAACTGACTAGCTCCTGCAGAGTTTGTGCCCCTGGGATGCTTCACAGAACAACAAAAGATCATCTGCCTGGGATGACTTTAAACATTGAACTTGGAGGAGAGACTGACCTAAGTGATTTTTTTTCAATTAATAAATAAGATATTTTATTGTAAATGTAACATATGGTCATTGAGAAAATAATTAGAAAAACAGAACAGAAGAAAAAATCCCATAGTTGTACCACTGCACCATCCAGACAAATCATTGCCAAAATGTTAATATATTTCCTTCCAGAATTTTCTGGTTTCTATTTTTTACATGGGTGTGATTACACACAAAGCATCGTGTTTAAAAATCAAGTCCAAAATGTCCGATTTGAATCCTATCTCCGGTCGCTTTTCAGCCCTGCAACACTGAACAAATAAGTCACTTCACCTCTTTGTGTTTCCATTTCTTCATCTATAAAATGGGGACAACAACTGTAATCTCATTCAACATGTGGCAAGAGTTAAATGATGTTATACATGAAAGCACCGAGCACAGTGTCTGCCTGGCTGAGACATTGCACTTAGGAAGTTTAGTTATTGTTATAGGGTATGTACAGACTTATAAATCTTGATTAAAAGAAGAGTATCTAGGTTTTCTGATTATGAAAGTGATATTTCCTAATTGTAGGCAATTATAAAAATGTGGAAAGAAACTATGAAAAAGAACCCATGGTTTCTAGATGCCCTGCAACTCCAACTCTCTATGTACATTTTGGCCTTGAAGAGATCCAAACCCAAGGACTCCCAGAATCCTAGCACTTTTGAGTGAAGAAGTCCCTGGTGTCAGAAGGACAAAAAAAGGAAGCATGGAAAAGGGAGCAACATTCTAAACTCTGAGGAAAGTCCCTGACATATGAAGATGTGAGGGGAAATTGAGAGGACATAGAGATCTAGCCCTTTATTCTGATAGTAACAGTCTTTGATTGCATGTCTTTTAACCACACACAAAAAAATCAAGAACTGCCTACAGAGTATTTCTAAAACACCCCTATTTTCCACTCTGCATGGGCCTCTTTGCAAGAAAAGCAGACGATGAGTTCATTTTCCTTCCATCATTTCCGTTTGTCTCCCTTGGGAAAGGGAACCCACACTTATCCATGACTAGAATATGCTCTGACTTCTAAGTAGCATTCAGACCCACCAATGGGATCAACCTTCAAGCCCTGAGCATTTCTTAGTTACGTTAGTTTGTCTAGGCCTTAGCTTCTGCCTTTCTGTCTTATCAATGTTTAGGACAGTGTTATGTCTTTATTCTCCAGCTGAATAGAATAGGAATTGCAGGCGAGTGAAAGTCACATGATTCTACTTGGAGCTTGTGGCAAGAGCTAAGATAAAATGCATCGCATCTATCCCTCAAATGTGTCAGAATATTTATTGCAGATAAAGATAATGCTGTTCTGTGGTTTATTCCAATGGTAATCAAAGTGTAGTCCATGGACCAGTATCACCAGGGAACTCATTAGAAATACAAACCTATGGAATCAGAATCTCTGAGGGTAGGGCTCAGAAATCTGAAACTTGACCAACTCTCCTGATAATTCGTAGGCACTAAAGTTTGAGAAGCATTGGTTTCTACCACCTTCCCTAGAGGGTGAAGCACATATGAGGACACTATTAATAATAATATATAATAATAACAGCTAACATTAATTGAATACATACTATGGGCTATAAGCTGCGTCCATTATTGCTCATATTTCCTTAACTTCTCACAGCAATTCCACAAGCTAGATACAATTATTATACCCATTTTGTCAATAAGGAAACTGAGGCTTAGAATGATCATGTAACTTTTTTTTTTTTTTGAGTTGGAGTCTCACTCTGTCGCCCAGACTGGAGTGCAGTGGCACGCTCCCGGCCACTGCAGCCTCGACCTGCTGGGCTCCGGCGATCCTTCCACCTCAGCCTTCCAATAGCTGGAACTACAGGCGCGCGCTACCACACCCGGCTAATTTTTGAATTATTGTAGAGATGAGGTCTCACCAAGTTGCCCAGGCGGGTCTCGAAACCGCGGGCTCAGGCAATTCACTCACCTCAGCCTCCCAAAGCACGAGATTACAGGCTGAGCCACCGAGCCCGGCTTGATCATGTAACTTACCCAAGGTAATCCAGCCTTAAAATGATGGATCTTGAACTCAAATCAAGGTCTGGCTAATGCAAAGAACTGCACATCTCAACTTTTTTCTCTCCCACTCAATTTCTCCCTTCTCTCTCTCGCTCTCGCTCTTGCTCTCATTGTTGTTCTTCATTTCTCTGGACTCAGGACTTCCACAGGGAAAGCTTCCCTTTGTATCACCTTATAGCAGCACTGCCCTCTTTGGATTCATGCCTGTGAGTAATAAATGCTTCTGAAGTTGACCCAGCAAGTCACAACTGCTTGGAGAAAGGAAATTGAAGGAAATGACCAACTCCATCCAGCATCTTTGACATTAGTTGTAATGACAGCTGGGCAGGTTCAAGCATCCTCAGGCCACCACTGTAGTGGAACTGGTTGGCACAGCCACAGTGGCATGCTTGGCACCATCCCTGTTCCTGCTAGCATGGGCCAATGCCAGGAAGGAATGAGCACCAGTGCCAGGCAGTGATGCCAAGCCTCCCCAGTGAGTTGCTTGGCTGCAGCAGGTCAGGCAAGTGGCAGAAATGTAAAAACTGGGGAGTGGGTATGCAAGTACACAGAACCCTGGCAGGCTCTCCTCAGGCTGTTTTAAAAGGCCCTGGCTGCCTTGCATGATGGTCTTGGCAGGGAGTAGGGACAGAGATGGCTCATGGTAGGCCCAGCTCTATATGGGCGTCAGGCGACCACTGGGGAATGACTGCCCAAGCTAAGAAGATCAAGCCCTCTTTGCCACACCTCTCTCAAAGCTTTAGATGCAGCTACAGGTTTGTTTTGTCAATGCTTTATCTTCTCATTCTTTCTGAGGAAGTTGGGATTACAAATTATTGAATAACAGATGCTCCCAAGAGAGAAGGGGAAGAGGTAAGCAAGGCTGGTTCTGTTGAGGTTTTGCAGGGAACCCTCGTGTGTAAGTTACACCTCAGAGTTGTCTCAATTTGAGATAAGGGAGATGGGCTCTTGTACCCATCTGTTTTGGGTTAAGTTGTGTGCGTGTATGCACAAACTCACCCTCTTTGGACTCTTCCATCCCAGAGACAAAGTAGGCCCAATAACTCAAAGACAGTTCTGGGAAGATCAGCTACAGAACTGGCTGCTGAAAGCCCATCAAAGCTGGAGTAGGGCTGGGCTCGGTGGCTCAGCCTGTAATCCCAGCACTTTGGGAGTCCGAGGTGAGTGGATTGCCTGAGCCCACGGGTTCGAGACCCACCTGGGCAACTTGGCGAGACCTCATCTCCAGAATAAATCAAAAATTAGCCAGGCATGGTAGCGTGCTCCTATAGTTCCAGCTACTTGGAGGGCTGAGGCGAAAGAATCGCCGGAGCCCAGCAGGTCGAGGCTGCGGTGGCCGGCAGCGGCCACTGCACTCCAGTCTGGGTGACAGAGTGAGACTCCAACTCAAAAAAAAAAAACTGGAGTAGGAGACAGACCCTAAAAGGACTCCCCAGGGAGTCTGGAACAGAGCACTTACATTCTTTACTACATACACCTTACTTCTTATTTTATTAACATGTGATATGTGTTATCTGTAAATTAAAAACCGTCATTATTATCCTCAACATTTATTTAGTGTCTTCAACCACATATACACTGCACTGTATAGTATGCTGTATCACTACTCCCATTCCCATCAAGTTACTAAGCAGTTCACCTTCACAATGCCTCTGAGAGGAAGAAGGAAGGCAAACACCAATTAAACTTCCTCCAGAAGGAAAAACGGAGAGATTTGGCCACTAATGCATTTTACCCATCTCTTAGAAAAGTCTCCTGCAGGATTTAGTCACCTGGCTTTGAAGTCAGACTATCTGGCTTTGAATCTCAACTCTGTCAATTAACTTCAGAAAAATCACTTAACCTCTCTTGATTTCCTCATCTGTGAAATGGGGATAACAGCAGTGCCCACCACATAGTATTGTGGAGGTTATATGAGTTGATTCGAGTGACCCACTAAAGGCAAGGAGCATACAGTAAACATTCAATCAGTATGGGTAAGCATTCAATCTTACAATTGTGATAATGCTCATCATTTAAAAATTCTTGGGAAATGTTTGCATTTTGCCCTAACCAGGGTTCAAAGAAGTGAAATTACTTTTCCAAAGTTCCTCAGAGTTGACTGTTTATCAAGAGTTAGAATCCAAATTCCCTCGCGTCTGTTCTCTCCTGCTCACCCACTCTCTACCACCCAAGTCAAATGTCTTCTCAAATACCAAAGTCACATGCCGTGTAGACACTGGGCTCATATCTAACTGTTTCAGCCCAGACTACTTAAACTTTTATAACTCACAATCACTTCTTTTCCTGGTGGCAAATTTCTTCATCCTAAAGAACCCAGTTCAAGGCCCAAATTTGCCAAACAAACAAATAAAAAACCTCTGATAACCCCATATCACAGAATTTGCTTCCTTTTCCGACTTCAATGGCTGCATGCTATGCTTACCTGTCTGAGATGTTGCATCTGTAGGAGGCTCTGAGTCCTCAGCAACTCCTGCCTAGAGCTACTCCGGAATTCCTAAGCTAAAGTGTGGTATGCATGTGTACACATGAGAGCACAAACACACATCCCATGTTAAATATCTGTCCTATGATACAGAGATCATCAATTAATGAGAAAATGGGGGTTCAGAGTGAAGTGACTTGCCCACAGCAACACCACTAGTACTTAATTATATCAGTTAGGATAGGCTAGGTTATGCTGCAGTAGCAAATAACCCCAAATTCAAGGTCTGCTTTTGTTCAGGTCATATGTCCAAAGCAGGACAGTGAACAGTCTGCTCCACATGGTAACTCAGGGATCCAGGCTAACAAAGACTTCACCATCTCTACACATGGCTTCAGGATTTCCTGAAGCAGGTGACAAGAACATATGGAAACTTCACACCTTCTCTCCTATATTGAAAGCCCATTGGCCAGAACTAGTCGTGTGGTCCTGCCTCATTGAAGAGGACTGAGGAGTGTAATCTCCCATGTGCATGGAAGGCGAGGGAGCTGGATAGTAGTGAACTGGTAATATTTTGAATTTTGGTAGAAGCTGGGCTTTGAACCTAGGGTTTCCAACCAAGGTCTGATGAGGTCCAAAGCCTCTATTCTGTCTACTGCACGAGACGAAACTTCTCTAGGGGTGTTTAAACTTTAGAGCAGAAAGGTCCCATTAGCCTTCCAGGCATTGGTGCTAGGAAACAGAGAACTAAGAATGAAAAGGATGAAACATTGTGTAGTCGCCACTGATCTCCACAGTACCATTCATTCATTCAACAATTTTGTTTAGCATTTACCATGTGCCAGGCACAGTACTAACCACTGTGAATACAGCAGTGAACCAAACAGACACAAGTCCCTGCCCTCGTAAAGCTTATATTCAAGAGAGGCCAAGCAGACAAGCAGATGCATGCATGTTAGAGAGTATTAGCAACTATGGAGACCCATCAAGCAGGGAAGGAGGACAGAAAAGGGGAGTGGTTGCATGATGGTTTAAATGGGGTGGTCAGGAAGGGCCCCATTGACAAGGCAAGATGTGAGTGAGGACCTGAAGAGGAGACAGTCAGAGCCATGTGAATATTCAGGGAAAAGCATTCCAGGCAGAGGGAACAGCAATGGCAAAGGCATTGAATCAGAACCCTGTGTATATGGCATGCTCGAAGAACAACAGAGACAGTGCAGCTGGGATGCAATGAGAAGGAAGAAAAATAGTAAGAGCATGATCAAAAAGGTTTGTGAGTAGAGGGCATGGACCCATCACATAGGCCCCTGTGGCCCTTGGGACTCTGGATTTTACTCAGAATAAAATGGAAGGCCAAAAGTTTGGCTCAAAGGGAGGCAAGAAGACAAGGGCAGTGGCTAGAGTGGTAGGCAGGGCAGAGGGAGTCACGGTACATACTACCTGGACATCTAAAGGGCTCCTTGAAAGAAGACAAGTGTGTATCCTTACCTAAGAGCAAAGAAAAGTGTTTTGATCTGTCTATATGACATTGAGTGCCCAGAGATATGCTTGCCCAGCCTCAGAAAGGTCAGCCTCCCTGCTAGTTAAGGAGGTTGGCAAGAGCATGACCAGAAATCTCTCTGATGAAGTCCCTCCCCTCTCTGCACATACCCATGGCTTCTGGCTTCATGCACCTGCGATCTCCTGCCTGAGGGCTTTCTCTGGTCACTGGAGCACAGAAGTGCTGGTGACGCAACATCTCTGGGAGCAGTCGTCTACCAAAAGGGGCAGGAATTGTAAATAAACACCCAGTTTCTTCATTCTTTGGGCAGGAAACGCTGAAGAGTATTCAACTCAGTTTCCCAGATGTCCCCTGAAGGACTGAGCCCCACTTACCAATGCTGGGAGCCTGCTCATTAACACACCTAAGTTGGCTTCCTTCTTGCCTCTGTGTTGTTCAATCCCTGACCACTGCTTCCAGGACCACCTCCCAAACAAATGGTGGACACTCTATTCCTTGTCTCATATCTGCTTTTAGAGGAAGCCAATGTAAGACACAGACAGAGTCCAGGAAAGGTAATTCACTTTTATATGTCACAGTTCCTGAAAATGAGGGTGTCAGACTAGAGTCCACGACCCTCACCAGGCTGCAAATGAGGAAATGGCATAAACCTCCTGAGATTTGGGTCCAAGGAGACGTTCATGGTCCTGATCTGCCTCCACCTCTGCCTTTCTCCCCTCTCTGCAAAATGGGCAAAGCCCCATCAGCCCTGGAGATGCCTCGCCTTCCACAAGATGGGGATACTGGAGGCCTCCCCAGCCAGGCTGAGCAGGAAGCCCTCCTGCCTGTGGCTGGCTCTGCAATTCTCTCTTCCTGTGGATGTGCTGGGAACAGCTTCCCTTTTGTTTTCCCCTCTGATCCCCATCTGCTCAGCAACTGCCCAAATTCAATTCAGGCGTCGCGTGCCCCCAGCCTCCAGTCAGGCATTGTCTCTTAGGAATCACTCCAATCCCCCCAAACAAAGGCCCTCAAATCTGAATAAACCCTCTGACATCAGCCTGGCGGGTCAGGAAGCTGAGCAGGACAGTCCCCATGCCTGCCTCTTTTAAACCCTTTGGCTTTGCTGACCTTTGTCTAACCCCCAACGCAACACACTCCCCTGTCACTGCTAGGCCAGACGCCACATTTCCTAGTTGACTTAGCCACTCTGCTGAGCCAACAGGCCACTTCCATTTTGAAGGGACCTGATGCCTTTTTTTTTTGAAGTTCAGCTTTGTTGTTTTATAAAAATTAACCTCCAAGGGGCCTGATTTTTGAGAAGTTAATTTTGTCATCAGGGTAGCACCAGGTAGGACTCTGTCTTTATCTCAGTCTGGTACAGACTGAGACAGAAGCATATTCCTGGAAATTCTTCAGTTACATAATTTATTTCTAATTCACTTTACTTTGTCCTCGTGCAAAAAGATTCTGTCTTTGTCTAGGTGCAGATGTGCCCCAGTTTAAACCTGTAATCACAAGTATTGCATTGTTCATTATGCTTAGAATCAAATTTAAAGATAAAGTCCCTGTCTCTCTGTGGTGTTTTTGATAGAGCTTGGCTAGTCACTTTTTCTGATTAGAACAGACTAAACATCCACCAGAAATCCCACTTCAAGGTTGATGCCCTACGCTTTCCTGAGATGGAAGTGATGGGAAGAAAATGTCCCACTTTTCCTTTATTTTAGATTGGTCTTTATCATGCTTGGATATGACAAGAGTCTTTGTTTTGCTTTCTATCTGGCAAGTCTTTGCTGCTATTTCAATAAGTTTCATGACTCATATTTCAATTTATCTCCACAGTTCAATCACTTTATGGAAAATCAAGATCAGAATTCCCCTAAATTTTCCTTCCTGGAAAAACTAAGCTCACCACACCAAAAAAGTGTGCTAGCATGATCTTCAAATGCCTTCTCAGAATGAAAACAAAATCTTTACAAAGAAACATTTTCAAAGGTTTCATGCAGTGAATAAGAACAACTTGTTGATAAGTCAATGTAGTACACAGTTATAGAAAGTCTCCTACATGCCAGATACTGACAAGGTGTGTGGTATAAATGAGACTTGTCTTGCTCACACAGAAACACACTTTTAGGTTTTCTTTTTTTAAGGGCTCTTCTAACCTTTCTGTAAGAAACAAAAAGGAAAATGGTGGTGGTCCCTAATCACCCCACTAGCAGAACAAAAAATGGCCCAAGAATAAGTCACAAATTTGACTCTGCTTCAGACGTAGCAAACCTTCCAGGACCTTTTCCTTCTCTCTATACTCTACACATGGGTCTCTGACAAAGTAGAGATACCCAGAGATGTTACTGCCCAAGAATGAGCCTACTCTGAGAAAGAGCCAGCCAGGTGTGATGGCTCACCCCTGTAATCCCAGCATTCGGACAGGTTAAGGCAGGAGGATCACTCGAGGCCAGGAGTTCAAGACCAGTCTGGGTAACATAGTGAGACATCATCTCTACAAAAATAAAAACAAATAAAAAGATAAGAAAGAGCCAATGCTTTTAAAGCACATATATGTCTGAATGCAAGCTTTTTAAGTTCATCACCAACTACAAATGCAGAAAAATGAACAAAGGGGAACTTGGTCAAGGAGTTCAGGGAAGCAGGGGGACTTAGTTAAATATTCCCTTCTTCAGAATTTTTAATAAGGAGGCAATACTCTGGTTTCTCTTCAGATCTTATAAATCTTTCACCTTTTAATTAAGAAGGCAAGTCAGTGGTTATTTCTAACATCATAGAATCTAATCAGGAGTCACCACTCAACAGCTCCCCCAATTGAAATATGCCATGATGGATGCTGCCCCAGGCCTGAGGTTCTTGATTGATCAACTCATCTCAGAATGTCAAAACTAGAACAGACTTGAGAAACATCCGTTAGTAGATGGTGCTGCCCCCTTCAGGTATTTGACAGTGTGTGTGTGTGTGTGTGTGTGTGTGTGTGTGTGTGTGTGTGTGGTGGAGGGTGTTTTTGGTTGTCACTATGACTAGGGAAGGGCCTCCCTTACTGGTTTTAGTAGATGCA
>CAUYQG010095438.1:0-19423 GCA_963574415.1 Tarsius wallacei
CGAGACCCGCCTGGGCAAGCGAGACCTCATCTCTACAATAAATCAAAAAATTAGCCGGGCGTGGTAGCGCGCGCCTGTAGTTCCAGCTACTTGGAAGGCTGAGGCGGAAGGATAGCCGGAGCCCAGCAGGTCGAGGCTGCGGTGGCCGGAGCGGCCACTGCACTCCAGTCTGGGCGACAGAGCAAGACTCCAGCTCAAAAAAACCCCCAAAAAAACAAAAAAAAAACGTGGGGTACAATTCTGGGTTAGGTATACAAACGTTCATTATGCAGGTTCCCTTGTTGATAAGGTGTGCCCCTCCCTGCCCTGTCTGTTTCCCTCAACTGCCAATCCCACCCCCTCCCAAGCAGTTTACCACTACTGCCAATCCCTTTCATATAGTATTATGATAATTGTTCAAGGTCTACTTATAAGTGAGAACATATGTTTTTTGTTTCTGTGATAGATCACTGAATATGATTGACTGTAAATTCATCCAAGTTGCTGAGAAGTCCATATGTTTGTCTTTCTTCATGGCTGCATAATATTCCATTGTGTATATGTACCACATTTTTTTATTCAGTCCAGCTTCAAAGGGCAGCATGGTTGTTTCCATGTTTTTGCTACTGTGAATACAGCTGCAACAAACGTGTGTTGGGAATGCAAACTATTGCAACCTCTTTGGAAGACAGCGTGGCGATTTCTGGAAGAACTAGAAATTGACCTTCCGTATAATCCAGCAATGCCTTTACTGGGAATATACCCAGAGGAACACAAACTATTCTATCAACTTCATCTTCTAAGAGCCAACATTATTATTGAATTCTCTCTGAAAATTTTTTTCTTCTGTCTGTGAATTCTGAGCAAGGTATGATATTTACTACATGCACTAATTACTTCTCCACTAAACTTACCCTGCACCATAGTAAGGACTTTGAACTTGTTGAGTATGTACCTTAAACTTGAACTCTCCTCCTCTTGTTTTCTGTGATATCAGACAAGCTGTTTTTCATTGTCCCTTTCTGAAGCACTGCTTTGTCAGTTCTGTTGGTTCCACATTCTCTTCCCACATTTTGTGTGTGAGTGATTCTTGACATAGTCTCACTCCTGATCCTCCTCACTTCTCTCCTCCTTTTCTCTCCTCTTCTTTCTTTCAATTCCCCTCTCTTTCTTTCTTTCTCCCTCTGCTAGATACTTCTGTGTTCGTTGTATCAGGTAGCAACTGTCAGCTGAGGGGTCACAAATGTATATGTCCAACTCTTATTTCTCTCCAAAGCATCACTCTATTTTTTTTATTACAGACTGTTTTCACTTTATGGGAATTTTATTATCACATAAAAATAAACACATTTAAACTTGACCCTTATGCCACACCCTCTCACACACAAGGGCATTAACAAAAACACATCAACAAATAAACATATCATAAGTCAAACCAACAAGCTAAACTCATTTTATCTATTTCTGGTTCCTTTTAACTACCACTGAATTTTTCCTAACCCCTACCAATTCATTAATTACCAAACATTTTTGCGTTTCTTTTATGTATTTTCCCCATGCATCACTTCTTTCCATCCAACACTCACCTGTCTGATTCAAGACTGTATAATCAAAGTGCTGGAATATAATTTATGGTGTTTTAAGTGTTTCCTCTTCCTTCTATGTACTAATAATAAATATCCAAAAATATCACTTTGGTCTTGTGTTTATGATAAAAAGAAAGTTAAGAAACTGCTACTACTTTTGGAAGAAAATCCCCAAAGCTCAGTCTAGCATTTGAAAGCCCTTCTAATCTGACTCTAATAAATCTTTCTACTCTCAATGTGCCAGTTTGGGAGCTCTCAGAAATATGGGTATAGAGGAAGAAGGAATAGTTAATCAGAAGTAGAAGTAAAGTAAGATCAACTTCAGACAGGCCAAAGTACTAAATCTGAGAAAAAATATGGGATTTTGGTAGTGTCAATTTCTTCATTTTTAATAATTTTCAAGATCTAATTTAATAATATGCTAAAATTAAATACTTATGTATGGTTCAATATCTTGTATTAAAATAATTTCTAATGGTATTTAAAATTTTTAAATATCCTAAATTTATGCATTTAATGAACATATTTTATAAGTAATGTCGAATCACAAACATTCGTATTCTATGACTTTGTCTAATGTCCACTGAAATTAGATTTTTTTTGTATAATAGGCAGTTAAATCAAGGACTTGCAAGAAACAATTTAAATAACACATTTTATTTAATATTATTATTTTTAAAATTTGCAACATTTTCTAAAGTTCTTGATATGTTTTAATTATTGACTATTTCACATGCCCTGATTAATTTGTGAACTATTTCTAATACAAAGTAATTTATCAATTTTTATATTGTCTACCCTTTTGTTTACCCTAAAAGCATACATAGTATCATTAATTACATTAATTCAGATGAAAATGAAGAATTTAGAGGATACTGTCACTGTCTCACACTAGTTCGGTTTTTCAGCACTAGTAAAAAACAATTAGGTTCAGTATGAGGCATGATTATAATTTTAACATATCGTTAAATTTGTAGTCTTTAAAAATATGAATGTCCAGTCACTAATTTCCCCTATTTTCTCGTGTTTATTTATCAAAAGTTAGTTGATTGGTAATGTAGTTTCGGAAAAAAATATAGCTGAGAAATGTTTTGGGAATACTTAAAAGCAAATATTGAAGCAATGCAACATACAGTATTGAAAGGGCATCAACTATAAAAATTAATATCCTTAAGTCAGTAAAAATGTTTTTTTTTAAATCAATATATATTTACATCATCCCTGGGAACTGTAAGGTAGCATATGTTGAGAAATCACATTCTTTACTTCATCCTGCTGCCTACACTCTTGGCTGCAAACCTGTATAGATAGATATTCTCTTGACTTTATTGCGTTAGCTACATATTTGAACGGTCAATCATCAATGCTGAAAAGAATTATGAGAGCGGATTATTAGCTTGAAAGTCAAGCTGAGATTTGGGATCTTTCTTTCACAGCAATAGGAACCTATAAATTTTCTTAATTAGGAGACTCTGATCAAAATTATAATTTTGGATAAGTAATATATAAGGGGGAAAAACTCGAAATTCATTTATAAAAAAACTGTATTTATTCTAACATGTATAAACTTCAGCCACCTTCAAAGTACTCTCTGTTTTATGCAATACACCTATGAAATGCTTTTTTCCACTGCTCAAAACAGTTTTGAACTCATCAACTTTGAAGCCTTTTAGTGTTTCTGCAGTTCTTTGTTTCACCTCTTCCACACTGACAAAATGTTTCATTCTGAGGACTTCTTTCAATGGGGAAACAAACAAACGAAAAAAGCCGCTCAGGGTGAGATCAGGTAAACAGGGAGGGTAGGTCACGGGAGTCATGCTGTTTTAGTTCAAAAACTGCTGAACACTCAGTGTGACATGGGTAGGCTCGCTTGTAAATCACCCGTCATGAAATGGAGAAACATGTTGAAAGAATCCTCAAAAAAATTAACTGGTGTCAAATGCAACCTCACACAACAATGCTAGCTGATAACTTATTGGACAGTGGGTTCCTAGGACACTTACTTAGCAGAGGGATCCTGTACAACAAAGTGCCTGCCCTCCAAAAATAATCCAAGTTTTTTGGGTCCCCCATCATAAGTATTTAAGAATCAATGGGAACATTTAGAACAGTATGGTAGACAAATAGGCACATGAAATGATGCTGGACACTATTAGTTATCAGGGAAATTCAAATTAAAACTACAATGAGATATCACTACCAACCTATTTAAAATGCCTAACAAATAACTAAACAAATCATGGCAATTCCAAATGTTGATAAGAATATGAGAAAAAAAGATTATTCATGGATTGCTGATGGACGTGTTAAATGCTACAGTCACTTTGGAAAACAATTTGGCAGATTCTCACAAAACAAAATATACAATTACCATATGATCCATGATTGTCCTTTTGCAAAATTATCCCAGAGAAATAAAAACTTACATTGATAAAAAATATGTACTCAAATGTTCATAGCATCTTTATTCATAATAGGAAAAATGGATTCAGCCCAGATGTCCTTCACCAGACAAATGGTTGAACAAATTGTGTTACTCACATACCATAAAATACTACTCAGTAATAAAAACAAACAAACTTGATACACACAACAATATGGATGTATCTTTAGGGAACTATGTGAAGTGAAAAAAGCCAAACCCGAATTAAAAAGTCACATACTGTATAATTCTGTTTTTAAAACATTTTTTAAATGTTAAACATTAGACGTGGAGGATGGATGAGGAGTGTCCAGGGATTAGTGATGGCATGAGAGTTGGTACTGAAGGCAATAGGTATGGTTATAAAAGAGCAACACAGAAGATTTTTATGATATTGGCACTGATCGGTATCTTGACTGTTGCAGTAAATACACAAACCTGTACAAGTGACTAAATTGTACAACACCTAATAAACACACACATACATAATCACACACACAACACATGTCTATGTATATATGTGTGTGTGTGTATGTATATTGTATCAATAACAATATTCTGGTAAAATTATTATACTACAATTTTATAACATTTTACAGTTAGGGGAGACTAAGAAAGACGTTTGAGTTCTCTGCATTATTATTTACAATTGCTTGTAAACCTACAATTACCTCAATAAAATTTTCAATTGATAGCCTAATATCATTATTCCAGCAGTTAGTTTGCACAGATTTTAGACAAAGAGATAAGAGATAAATGAAATAAGTGATGCATTAAAAAAAATAAAAGAAACACATATGTTACTGGTAAATCTTGGGCAAGCAAGGGTCAGGCATGATTCAGCAACAGTCTCAAAGTTTCAAGATAATTTTTTCTTTTTTTTTTTTGAGTTGGAGTCTCACTCTGTCGCCCAGACTGGAGTGCAGTGGCTGCTTCCGGCCACTGCAGCCTCGACCTGCTGGGCTCCGGCGATCCTTCCGCCTCAGCCTTCCAAGTGGCTGGAGCAAGGGCTACCACACCCGGCTAATTTTTTGATTTATTGTAGAGATGCGGTCTCACCAAGTTGCCCAGGCTGGTCTCAAACCCGTGGGCTCAGGCATGCCACTCACCTCAGCCTCCCAAGGCGTGGGAGGATTACAGGCTGAGCCACCGAGCCGGGCTTCAAGATAAATTATGTTAAAAGAAACCAAGAAAAGAGCTAACTAGTTGGGCTGTGTGGTTTCATTGGTAAATTTTTTTTTCTTTTTTTTTTGGTTGTTGCTGATGTGTTTTTTGTGACTGCTATTGAGAATAGATGTAAAATAAGAAGTCAGTTTTAAATATATTATTTTTATGCATAAAAACTTAAAATAAAGAGGATAAAGTCATTTATAAAATATAAACTAAAGCTTGGCAGATTAAAAATGGCTGGAAGTTTTGCATCCAAATCTTCACATTAATATACCATAATATTTATTTTAATATATCTAAAATAAGTATTTTTTCATTTTGTTTTTGCTTCTATTTGCATTTAGCTTTAGGGCTATATTTTTTACTTATAAGATAATGTAGATGAAAAAGAAAAGTCCTTTATGACAATTTTACCCCTTTGTAAATAAATGAAGTGTAATATAAATTAATAAATGATAACTTTTATAAACAAGCAAATCAATAATATGTGTCACTGTGTCATTATTATGTACCATTATTTTGAATGAAACTGGCAATCAGAAAATTCTTTTTAAAAATATTGCTCAGGAGAATTTTAAAATAACTTTCTGTTCTAACATACCTGAGAGATAAAACAGCCTTTCTTTAGTGATAGTGAGTCATGAACACTAGAATTCTTAACCACTTTTCTCAAATAAAAATCACTGACAACTTTGAGAGAAAACATACAAATACATTTAAGATACTATAATTCCTGCACTCAAGTATTTTGAGACCTTGTTTTCAGAAAATAATAAATGTATATGTATAATTAATTTACAACATAAAGTAAATAATTTCCTAGTAAAATAATTAATGCAATTTCACAAAAGACTAGACAAATTATTGTCAAATAAAAGGCATTTCGTTTGACAATGCAGAAGTTCTGAAAGAACTATTTTAATTATCATTGTGTATCTTCTATTTTTTTTTTTTTTCCGCCTCAGTCTTCCGAGTATGCAGAACTGCAGGCGGCTACCACTCCCAGCTGATTTTTTTATTTATTGTATAGACGAGGTCTCATCAAGTTGCCCAGGCTGCTTTCGAATCCACAAGCTCAGGGAATCCACTCGCTTTGGCCTCCCCAAGTGCTGGGCTTAGAAGCTAAGCCAGTGAGCCCAGCCCATTTTATAGGTTTTTTTGTTTATTTGTTTTTTTGTTTTTGAGTTGGAGTGGCACGCTCCCTGCCACCGCAACCTCAGCCTGCTGGGTTCTGGTCATCCTTCCGGATTGTGTATCTTTGAGAGGTCATTAGACTACAGACCTCAAGAAAGAGGAGACTATGCCTTCCTTAAAACCTTCTGAGTCACATATAATTCCTGGAGTAAAAAGTCTTTTGATGTGTAGGAAGTAAAAAAAGAAATAAATTTTTGAAGCAAATATTCCATATATCAAAAAGAAATAGATGGTATTCTTACTCTCTAGAGAGTGTTTTTTATGGGTTAATTATGTTCATTTCACCAGAGCCTAAAAAAGTCTAACATGTACTAGGTACTCAATATATACTTGTTGAAATATATTGAGAAAGGATCCTCCATAAAAATCAAGGGAAATTGATATGCAATAGACACGTTCTGCAAAGAATAAAGATGTTCTTTAAAAGCTTGCAACATACGTACACATGCTCAAATAAAAACAAGATTTCTCACTAATGGGAGGCATTATGGTGTTGAAATATTTTTATTAGCTATTAAAAAGACACTAAAATTTACTTTTGTAGCAAAAAAACTGTGTAATATTTCTCTTCCTCTAGAAATTATGTAGGAAAACTTTAAAAAGTAGCTAGTTTCAGGTAAAAGTTTGGAAACGTATACAAGGAAATGATCTCATGTTAGTTTACTCAGTGATATGATTGATTATCATATCATTTGGTATGTCTGGAAGCTACTATTTAGCATTAAAAAAGTAAGGAATAGAATATTGAAAAGTTTAAAGAAACACTAGTTGAACATGCCAACATCATAAAACTGAGTAAAATGTTACTGTTTTTAAAATGGGATTTTCCATTTGTATAGTCATCAAAGCATATTTTGAGATTTTTATATATATAGCTTTTTTCTCAGACTTGGTAGAACACACACATAGCAATATACATTAATAATGGCACCTCAATAGAGTCAAGTACTGTTAGAATGACCAACTGATATAACACGTCCTTTGAGATAAATCTATGTTAGGTTTAGGTGAAAGATTAAATAATCTAGTGTCAATATTATGAGGTTTTTCTGATTAATCACATATGTTTATATGAAATCTATTAAAGCAATTTTGACAGCTTCAATTAAAACACAGTTGTATAATTTCCCTTTGCATAGAAAAATATAATTTCTAATGACATCCTTCTCTACACAAAATCCAGTGAAGTAACACTTAGAAGGCTATTTTGAAGTGAATAAAATTATTTTTGAAATAATGCAGTTAAACATGTTTTAAACAGAAGCATATTTTGATTTTCTAAAGAACCATATTATATAATTGTACTCAAAATTTAGTTTAATAATTTTCTAATCCTTTCAGAGTCAATTCAGTAGCTAAGCTCTCAGGTTTGTTGATTTTCAAAAAAAGAAAATATGTGTTTTGTTTTCTTCATTTTAAAATCACTAAGTCTTATATAAGTTAGCTTTAAAAAAGCAAATACACTCACTTTTGACATTTCATAAAACTGCATTATTTTCATAACAAAACTTAAATACCAATAGTGCTTTTATCTACAAGTAAGACAAGTTATTGTCTTTTTAAAAAAAATTCTGCTTCTAATGTTTTTGCTTTAGGATGAATAAGTAATATAAATATTTTGTTGAAGCTACAGGAAAACATTTTATGCTATTTTATAGGGGAAAATAATACAAAAGGATGTTCCAGAGATATTTCTGGATTCTCCACTCAAAGAGAGTGCCAGAGATTTAATTAATTAATTTATTTTTTTAAGAAATCAGATTGGTTCCTGAGAACACCGCTTTCTTACCAAACTCAATGCTAAAGAAAGCTCCCTGTGGAATTTTCATAAAAAGACTAAGGCTACTACCACAGTTCAATAAAACAAGTAAAAAAAAAAAAAAAGGAAATGGCCATATGGCAATAATTCAATAAAATATGGCAGCAGTAGAAAGAAAATCTTTAAAAGCAAGTTTAAACATTTCTTAAAGATCTCCCGATATACCATCTCCCAGTAGACTAAATGCAACGAGGAGCAGGGACCAATGTGTTAACCCGCCGACCTACCATAATAGCATGACAGATGCTTCCTACCTGAAGGGGTCATGCCTGAGAGAGAGAGAGGGAGAATGAGACTGACAGAGTGCCCAGGGAGGGTATTGATCCACTGACTCTTTTCTGGTAACCATTACAGAGACAAGAGTTGACAGTAATTAAAATGACTTACACACTGGGGTGGTTTCAAACTCAAATCTTCGACTGAAGACACCATAGCCTGCTGCTGTACGTGCTCGAATTTGGAAGACATATACTGAAGCTGGTTTCAAGCCCTCTGCAGTAATAGTTGTCTCTTTAGATTTGATAATTGTGTAGCTGGTCTCTTGGTCCTTGGAATGCACATGTACACACAATAAGAAAAGTAATATAAATTACTCAGACAGCAAAACTTAGAATCACAGATCAGAAAATGCACCAGAAAGCCATGGTTCTATATTAGTACAAATGTATTTTAAAAGAAAATTCTAGATACCCCATGTGGTGTATCATTTATATAGATTTTAAAGTGTTTTGTAAAGCTCAGGGTAATGGGTGACATGCTATCCACCCAGTCACAATTTTTGCCTGTGGCAATATAAATTTGTAAAACTTTTAAAATATATTTTTGTAGGAGATTGATTATTTTATAAACTCTGTTTTAGTATTGTTATTTGGGTGCTTGTTTTCCTTAGATATATTTTATTGTCATATATCTAACATACTGTCTAGTGATAGAGAAAGTTACAATATCTCACATACTGTGAGGTAAGACATGCTTTGAATCTTTAGTGAATTGAATTTAGGTCTTAAGAGAAGAAATTGGTACTTCACTGGAGAACTTTAATTTTAATTCACTAAATCTAAATAAAGAGCATTAAAAAAAATAAAAGTAAGCAAAACTTTTTTTTTCTTTTAAGATATTTTCTATTTGGGGGGAACGAGGTAGGTAATTTATAGAAATGGAGTCGGAAAAAAATCATTGCAAAGATAGTTTTGGAAGCTGAAATAAAAAAGAATGGTTCCTATTTTAACCGATAACAAACGTCTAGACTGACTTTTTATAATTCTTCATTATCTCTTTGAAGTTACCACCCTGACTTTAATGTGGACACTGAAATCATATGCTAAAATACAGTAGGTTTATTTTTACTTTTATGCTCACATTTCTTGTCAGTAAAATCTGGTTTCTTCACAGATATGATATAAAAAGGAAACAGATCATGCATGTGAAAACAGCTAATAAACTACAAATGCATGTTTTTGTTTTTATAATTATTGTTTTAAATATTCTAGACTGTACTTTGCCATGACAAAGTTTACCTCTCACCCCTTTCTAAACTACCAACAACACTATCTAAATATACAACCTAGACACATTCTTCCTTTACAACAATTTACAATTCTAATTTAATGTGTTTAATCACATAAAATTATCTTATTGTTAAGTAGGTTTGCATTTATCTCTACAAAGGTAAGGCCTAACTTCTAATCTACTTATCAGGTTTTCTCATTCATTCTGGCAAATAACAACATTCTAGTATTTTAAATGTACACATTAATCTCAGTACATAATCTTTACAGTGTTTAGGACATTTTATTAGAGATTTACAAAGGATTCAAAGTAGGTAATTAAATCCTATAAAACTGTACCTATTAACCAGTCAATTTCTTCATTCATGTTTATTGATCTTCTATTGTCTATTACTATTTTTCTATGCTAGGAGTATAGCAGTAAACAGCAGATAATTTCTTGATATGCATCTTTTAAAAAGTATAAATAGCTTCTACAAACTATGAGAGTTACTGATTTTTCTGAGAGTGCTTGTTTATGGCTAAATAAACCTGACAATGTTGTTTATCATTTCTCAATGTTATGGATAATAAGTAACATTATTTTTCAGTAATATTGTAATTTACAGCTTTGCTATGATTATAGCAGTAAGTTTCAGTAAAAAAAATAATTACATGTCTATTTGCTAATATTATTTTTATTTGCTTTAAGAGAATTGAACTTTGTTAAAAAAAACTAGTCAAAATAAAAGTATGAGATTCTGATATACTTGATATTATTGTAATTTTTACATAAAATATGTAATGAAAAATAAGAATTTTTGTAAAGAGCACAGCAATAATAGAGTTAGAATTCCAGCCATGTCATTAGCTAAATAAGTGAGCAAATGTGGGCAAACAACTTTGAATCTCAGTTTTTAAATTTTTTAAATGGAGATTAAATTATTTATAAAGAATATTGAGGGGAGATAGAGATAAGAGATAATACATGTAGCACCCAACACAATCTCTACAGAATAAGCTCTAGGTAGATTTGATTACTCTTAACATTATAGCATGATGGTAAGTTCCACCACTGAAGAGTAAAAAGCAAAATAATTTTTCAAGCTTACACAGTTGTAAATCATAACCATTGAAGTTACAACAAATAACATTTTGTAAAAATATTATAATTGTTTCTTTTGCCAAATAGGAAAAATATATATATTACAAGGAAACCATAACACTGCTCCTTGAAATAATGTTCGCTCTAATAGCAATTGCACACCATTACCAACATTTTGTCTGATCAAACAATTAACAATATGTAAGTCTCCATTGTTTCTTAACTAGCGTTTAATTGTACATTGTCTCTCTGAGTTAGCTTAATACTGCATTATTGGAGAGAATTTAGGAACACATATATCCAAAGGGTCAAAACCAACTAATACACATAGTGAAGGATCTAAGTATTTTCCAAAATTTACTTGTGTTCCGTTCCTTTAAATTCCTCGCATATTGTAATTTTCTACATATCACAAACCCTACATAAACATCTTCAATACCCACAGCCACCTGGCTGCCAAGTCCCTGGTCAGGGTAGTGGCTTTTGCAGCCTTCATGCCCCAGCTGAGCAAATGAGCTACATTCCCCAGCTGCTTAGCAAACACTGTTCACACGCATTGAGGGGAGGGCCACAGCAGAAGGAGCCAGCTGGCAAACACCCTGCCAAGGGGCAGCTTCCTTTTGCCTCTTCCTCTAATTAAGAGATGGCAATAGGCCCATCATCACGCGGGAGCAGAAAAGCCCAATGACCTCTATTAGAGCAGGGCAATCACAGGCAGAAATGCCAGCTGGCAAATGCATGTGCCCTGGAAAGCTCTGCCACCTGTGTCTGGCCAAAAGCCATCCGGTAAAAGGGTGGCGTTATTTTGAAGCTTTGAAATGAGCTCTGGAAACCTATCAAGACCCCCCGCCTCAATACATGGGCTGACAGCTCAGAATCTTCTTCTTTTTTGTTTTTTTCTTCTGAAAGTCTTTAAAACACCTTTATGTGTATTATTATCAGTATGCTCCAAAATCTGGCTCAACAGAAAGGTCTGAAAATTATTATCTTTGTTGTAGAAAGGAAAACATTGACCACAAGAAGTTGACAACTTCCAGTAAAATAGTAAATTATATAAAGAGTTGGCTGTTTTGAAATGCATGTAAGTAGGAAACTAGCTATTCATTTATTGAGCATATGTACAGAAACTTTTTAAAAATATTTTTTCTTAATTTGAGCTATGTAGACAATAGCCTAGATTACTTCAACATTAAGTATAAACAATTAAATAGAAGAACAAATCACACTGAAATAAATATGATTCAAAAAAATTGAACCATACAGAAAATTCTGCAACATGGATAAAATTCACTAGAAAAAAAAATATTAATAGAAAAAACTCTACATCACTTGTTGAGTGATTCTGTTCTAACATAATCAGCAACTTGAAGAAAAACATAAATTCTTGCTAATAATGAATATTGCACACATAATGAGATATATGCATATGCTGTGAAGTAGTGGTAAAAACAATTGAAGTTCATTCATAAGGGGAGAAATCTGATGGTTTCCTTAAGGACAATCAAAAAAAATGCTAGTCATTGATCCAGTTAGTTGATTCAGGAGAAAACAAACAATCAATGCAGGCAAATAATTACTTGTCAAACTTTTAGTATTGCTACTATTGAGCTGTAGTTCATCAAAGATATATGTAGATATATGCATATTCAAATATACATTCGTTGGTGTTTGGTTGTTTTACAATTCCTCTATGCATTTTGACTTCCAAAATTAACCTTAATTACAATAAGAATTTGAAAACAGAATGTTTACAGTAGAATTCAGCATGTGTTTATATATTTATATAACTAAACAGTTTGCATCCGCATAGTGTCATAAAGTTTGCAAAGACTTAAATAAGAAACATAAACCTTAATTTTACAAGTTATTTGTAAACACATACATAGTATGTGTTTAATTTGTAGACCTCTGGAACTAGCATTGCTATTTTTAGTTACCAATCCCAGAGAAACAAGAATCAGTAAGTGATGAGGAAATATCAATGTCACTACATTAATATTAATGTCACTACATTCCACTTAATTAACTACATACTTGTTAATAATAAACACTAAAGCCAGGCTCGGTGGCTCAGTCTGTAATCCCGCGCTTTGGGAGGCTGAGGTGAGTGGATTGCCTGAGCCCGCGGGTTCGAGACCCACCTGGGCAACTTGGCGAGACCTCATCTCTACAATAAATCAAAAACCAGCTGGGTGGGGTAGTGCACGCCTGTAGTTCCAGCTACTTGGAAGGCTGAGGCGGAAGGACCGCCAGAGCCCAGCAGGTCGAGGCTGCGGTGGCCGGGAGTGGCCACTGCACTCCAGTCTGGGCAACAGAGTGAGACTCCAACTCAAAAAAAAAAAAATAATAATAATAATAATAATAATAATAAACACTAAAACATATCCCAACATAACTTTCCTGCAGAGGTATTCTCTTAGAGCATTCTTGTTGAATAATATACTTGATTACTTTATAGTGAAATGTAAGTATCATAATTTATGCTCCTTAATGATCTGATAGTTATATGTAGTACTATCAGCGAGTTGATGACTTCAAAGGTAAAAGTTGACTGTTTACTCATCTGTTAATAAAATCAACACATGAATTTTGTAGAGACATCCAAAACTTAGAAAGAGTATGTGGATAGCCCTCACCCCATCCCCCTACGACTGTTTTATGATTTGCCATGTCTTTACAGAGGAAATTGTTGAATCAGTGAACAAAATAACTTGATTTATTTTTAAAATCTCTATAGTACTATAACAAATTAACATTCAATATATTTACCTGAACTCTTTAATCTATGCATATATAATTTTGAATTTTTTGATAATTTTCATTAATAGGATATCAGTATTTTTCATAATGATGAAAAGAAAAAAACATTTATCTCCCCTCATCCTCCTTCTCTTTCCCAATGTCCTAGCATGAGCAATTTTTAGGTATTGTAAAGTAAGTTTTGAACTTCCTGCCATCCTCTTTACTCTTCCTGAAGAGAGAAGTGATATTTCTGCAAATCAGGAATTGATTAAGTGGAGATAAGCCCTTATCTCTACTTTTGGAATTTGCTTGCCTGCATTGCGAATATGTTCTTTTCTATCTTTACTTCTGGATCAGGGGCTCTAATCCATACCTTATGGTTGGTTTATGTACCCATCTATCTTTACCTCCTCTGTTAGAACTTAGGTCGTCCTAAGGTGTGCATGCCATTTAGACTGTGATTAAAAGAAATCACAGTCAAATGGAGCATGAGTGGTAGCAAGACTCATGCTAACTACATATCTAAGCCACATATTCCAGGCCAGCTTCAGAAATGACAAGCTCATCTTTAGATTGCATCTGTGGGATTCCTTCATCAATAGCTCACTTAGCTGTGGATTCAGAAACGGGACGATAATTACCTTTAGACTCAACAACTCTTATGGCAAAATAAGTAAAAAGTTGCCCAGGAAGCAACTCAAAGAATAAGAGGAAATGGTGGTGGGTATCTATCTGGGGATGGGGAGACACCTCATATCAACAAGGGTACCTGAACGAAACATTTTTGTATGCCTAAGCCCTAACTGAACCCCACAATAACATAATAAAATAAAATTAAAAAAAAAAGGAAATCCAACAAACATCTAAGAAATGTGAGGCACACATTTCTGACTCTGTGCCCTCAAATTCAAACATAAAGTTTATGCTACCGGGCTAAATGTTTGCTAAGAATCTTTAAAAGTATTATGTTTTATGTGTCTCATCTTTCCATAGCTCTTTATCAGTATAGGTGTGACTCCCAGTTACTGGCTATAAGCACACCTGATTTTCCTTGCATACAACAGTCACTCCTGAAAGTAAACAGCTTAAGTGTTTGTAATACTTTCAAATGTCCTATGACTTCATCTTTTAATGCTGTGAAACTAAGTTAAGCTGATATTAGACAATATGGCTGCATCCAGGCAGCATAAACTATTTGGCAGGAGCAGAACATGAATAGAGAACTCCCTGTACACTTCCAGCCTCCCTAATCATAACTACAGAATCAATTGTCATTGATTCAATGTAAAATTGCAACATACTCTTTTACAAAGTGGATAATTGTAGCTGCTAAAATACAACAAGAAAAGGAAGAAAGGACTTTTTTATACTGTTAGTCCTACCTTTTCAAAATATTTGATTTCATACTCAAGGATGATTCCATTGGGGCGATCTGGCTCTTGCCAAGACAAAGAGATGCTGTTTTTTGCAATCTTTCCCTTTTTCACATTCGTAACTGGAGATGGGGCTGCAAAATAGTATAAATAAAGAGTAGTGTGATTAATAAAACAGTAAAATTACAACTTTTTCTTTGAAATATGTATACAGACATTTTTAGAATATAAGATTATAAGAATCCCAATTAAATTTTCTTTTAACTTGGTAAAAACTTGACTTTCTCTATATAAGTTCTTAAAGGTTTGTAAAGTTTTTACAAATATAAATCAGCTAAATATCGTCAAAATTTTCTCATAATAAAACTGTAGCCCATATTTTTTCCACATGGTTTAAAAATATATGTAAATTAGTTTATATTTTATAGACTAAAGATGTTCCTGATAATCTTATGTATCTTCTATGTTTCTAAAATTTATGGACTCTGTATGACATACCCCATTATTCTAATAGATTCATGAATATCTATATCACCGTATTTCTACAACATTAACACTCTTTTTAATAATTTATTATTTTTGAAATCACACTAGTACAATCACTAATAAATTCACATATTAAGTATAGTGGGACATTTCCTTTAAAAATATATTGAAATAGTAAATTGGGGAACATATTCCTTCATTCTTATTCTCCTCAAATATTTCTTTAGAAGTTATAACCACTTACGGTGTTCATTGCTGTTTGCTATAGTGTCTATTAAACAACTACCATTCTAATGAAAATAGAATTTATATATAGTGTAGATTTATATATGCTAACTCAGACATGTCTGGATATTTTGAGTTCACAAAAAATCTGGATATTAGAATCAAAGTCCTATTATCAGTCTGCGGATACTTATATAGACATTCTGGTTGTACAAATGTCCAGATGACAGGGCAACAGAGTAAAGCAGCCTAATTCATTGTAGTATTATAGCAAAATAGCAAATTTACTGAAGTAGAAACAGCAACAGAGGATTAAGAAAGACAGTGAATTTTTAGAATATATTTTATTCAGTACTGAATATCTTTATGAATTATCTTGAATCATGAATTGCAATCACTTTTCCATTATCACTATATATGTATTGCATTATATATTGGTTTTTTAAAAAACCCAGATAAAGACTAAATCTTCAAAATTCTTCACTCACTTAACTACAGTAAAACATTTGTTCAGAATGGTTTTTTAAAGCTGTCAATTTTCATCTAATGAATTGATAATATTGTCACCTTTCTATTCATAAATTATATTTAACATGTATGCTCAATGAAAGCAGAGATTGATTTGATTTAGTCCTTTGCTATATTTCTAGGACCATAAAATTACGAAGCATGTTGAAATGTAAAAATGATTGTTGAACTAATGGATGGATGAATGAATGAATGGTAGGTATCATCATGTGCCATTCAAACTTGAGTTTGCTTCATCATAAGAGACTATAGTAGGATAATATTAGTTTGGGATTTGTGCTATATTTTAAAACTCAATTAGTTATTTGACAAAATAATCAACTACATTAAAGTGAAGGTGTCAAATAAATATCAACACAGACAAAATCAGCATAAAAAGAAACATTTTGTTATTTACTTGCATCCATCAAAGTTAAAACATATGTTAGTTAGCTTTCAAAGACTTAGATTTAACAAATGCCAGTGTTTTCCATAATTGGTTTTCTCAGTTGCTAAAAATATTCTTTAAAATACCGGATCAGAATGAGGGAAGAAGACCACTTCTGAACTCAGGAGAGTTCAGGAATAATTTCCTCTGTGACAAGAGCATCTCTGTATCATCTGGGTACGCTGATGAAAGTGGGGATGCTGACAGCTCCTGGGGACATAATGATGATGTGCAAATTGTGAATGGCAGCAATCCTACACTCCTGCAAAGTATTATACGGGTATCATGCACGTTAAAATAGCTGTAACCAGGTTTGTCAGCATCAAGGGGCATGTTCAATTTATCTTATTTGTCTCCCTCGCTGATACTTTTCTCTCATTCTCTGCCTGCTCGCTCTTTTATTAAGGAAGCCTGGTATCAAATGAGAATGATGACTTGGAGCAATTCTACTTGTAAAATTTTGATGGATGATGTCAAATCATAAAACTATTACTATCTCTGTGTAAGAAGAGGGAACAAATATACCAAAGAAATTAAGTTGTGAAGAGTACAATATAATTTGCATAACTTCTGAGTTGTAATTTTCAGATATGTGGAAATATTCCAAATTATTTCTGTATTGTCTCATTTCAAAGTTGTCCTTTGAATACCAACACAATATATAAGAGACTGACCTTTTAGGCTAATGATCCCGTTACAAACTAGTTTTCTTGAATGCTTGAATTTTTAAAATATATTTTTAAATTTAAAATAATTTCATAACTACAAAGAAGATAATAGTCTTCATATACTTCACCCCTGATGTCCACTATTAGAAGTATAATATGTTAATACATTTATCATAATTAATTAACCAATATTGATAGAATATCATTAACTAAAGTTCACTCTTTATTCAGATTTTCATAGTTTTTACCTAATGTTTTTTTTCTGTCCCAGGACTCCCTCCAGCAATCTACACTAATTTATTCATCATGTTTCTTTAAGTTCCTGTTGGTTGTGACAATTTTCCAGACTTTCCTTTATCTGATAACAGTGATACTTTTGGGGCATACTGGTTAGGGATTTCATAAACTGTCTCCCAATCTAAGATTAATTTAATGTTTTTCTCATGATTAAACTGTGGCTGTGAGGTTTTTGGGGAAACTACAGAGGTAAATCACCACTTCCCATATATTACTCCCGTATATACAAAGGTGCATACTATCAACATAACCTCACTGTTATTTTAAACTCAATCACTTGTCTCCCCTGTAAAGTTATTTTTTTCCAGCTTCCCATATAGTACACTTGGAAGAAAGTCACTATTTGTAGTGTGCATTTAAAGAGTGGGAGGTTATGATCCACTTTTTAATGGGTGTAGTATCTGCCTAAATTGTTGGGAATTCTTTTGCATGAAAAATTTGTCAATTCTTTATTTAAAATACATTTAATTAGTTATACCAATGTGGCTTTTTACAACAGTATGTGTTTTTTAATACCTGGATTTACAACTGAATATTTTATTTTGATAATTTGCTATTGCTGTCCATGGAAACTGTTTCAGTGCTCTCATGTCCCTCATAATCATGGGTTTGCCTGTTTGCATGTTTTGTACATCAATTTCTTACTTTCTGGCACTAGAAGACCAGAAGCTCTGGATTCATCTTGCTTTTCTACTGCTCCAGTCATAGAATCAGTCATTTCTCCAAGGGGCAATGGTTTCTTCTATTGGAGAAAGTATTAGAAACCAAAATCTGGATGTTAGGTGTGTTCCTTGCCACTGAGATGACATTGCTTCTAGGCCCTTTCAGCTGACAGAACAAGGTCATAAATGTGTGTATGTTAATTCTTGCATATTTTAAAATATTTCTATCTATAGCCATTATATCTCTATTAATCTAAACTTGAATGCATGCTAATGTCGCCAACTCTATCAATGATCACACAGATTATTCTAGCCTTCTCACTTTACTCACAGGTAACCTCCTGTTCCAAGAGTGGCTCCTTCCATCTGCCTTCCAGTTATTTAATAGTTCGATTCAGTTTCTATGCCTAGGGGTTTCAGAAGTGTTTATCTGTGCCTTTTTGACTCATTGATAGTGATAGATAGAATGTACACATTTCTAACATCTCAAAGGCACAAGCAAGATATACAAAACCCCGCCATCAGTTGTAAATATATATATTTTATAAATATATATATATAATTTTTATTTTTCAAATACGGAAACAGAGTTTAAGGCACAGTGTCCCAATGTGGGAAGGAGTGCTATGGCACAGATAGCTTTGAAATCAGGCAGAACTGATTTCAGATCTCTTAGCAGTGAACCATTTCTATGTGACCCTGCTTAAATTGCTTAGTGTCTATGAAAGCACTTTTCAATCTTTATAATAGAAGCAATAATACAACTTGTTTTTTGATGAAGTTGACTCTTAATTTTATATATATATATATATAAAATGTCAGGATGGGAATCAAATAAATACTATTTGTAATCATATCACTTGTGAAATATTATAAAATAGTTTAAGAAGACTTTAATAATAGATATTCCCTAATTCCATAATTTTTTCATTCTTCATCAGTCAAAATTATTTATAGTCTCTTTCTAAACTTGGCACAGTTCTAAGTGCTGAATGAGATCAAGAGTACTTACAAAAATAGATAAGAAACTTTGTTTTCTACATTCAATGAATTTCACAACTCTATGTTCATAAATAGTAATGAGTAAACTTTCTTGATTTTATTAATCAGCAAAAAGTGTTGGGCTTTTGAGTGTTAATTAAAAGATCAACAGTTATATTTAGTATAGGATGTCTTTCTCACTCTTTTTTTTTTTTTTTTTTTTATTTGGAGTCTCACAATGTCGCCCAGACTGGAGTGCAGTGGCCGCTCCC